>JAEOAD010000614.1:0-68065 GCA_036365145.1 Orientallactaga sibirica
ACCAAAGAGGAGCTAGGAAATACTGTACAGTTCAACACAAGTGTTCCCACCACAAGCCACTGGTGGTAGCTTTATTCAATACTTGTCAGAGTGAAGCTGGGCCCTTTATTACGTGAGATAAAGGAAACTAATTGCACAGATTTCGAGCCAGGATTCTGTGCTAATTTCCGACAATGCAATGTACAGGAAACAAGTGTAATATCTTGAGTATGTCGTGTATGTCATATTTTTGAAGATGCCTTGTTCACAGCAGGTGCTCAAAACATTTGTAGATTGATAGAAAACTGTACAATGAAAACGATGACAATTATTATTGAGAAGTAATAAATCACAATCCCATTATAAAGCCCATCATTAAAAAAATCTGGCCAGGCGTGGTGGCGCACGCCTTTAATCCCAGCACTCGGGAGGCAGAGGCAGGAGGGGATCGCCATGAGTTCAAGGCCACCCTGAGACTACATAGTTAATTCCAGGTCAGCCTGGACCAGAGTGAAACCCTACCTCGAAAAACAAAAAAAAAAAAATCTGAAAGCTTAAAACTAAATGTTTCATTATGGTTTGGTTTAAAGATATATTACTATGCATTACTTGACAACTATAAAATAAATGTAGGTCTGAAACCAGGCTTGGTTATAGTAATATATAATGGAAAATAATGATAAATGAAATTCAGAATTGTTTCTAAGTTCATTATTTTACAATATTCTAAACCTTCTTTGTTGTCATTTTGGAATATTTTAAAAATTATTTGTGAGTAGAGAGAAAGAGAAAGAGTGCGTGCATGGGCATGCCAGGGTCTCTCGCTCTACAAATAAACTTTAGATATATGTGTCACTATGTGCATTTGGCTTTACCTGGGTATTGGGGAACAAACTTAGGCCAACAGGCTTTATAAGCAGGGCCTTTAACCACTGAGTCATTTCCAGCGATTATCTATTTTTTTCTGAGGTAGGGTCTCACTCTAGCCCAGGCTGACCTGGAAATCACTATGCAGTCTCAGTCTCAGGGTGGCCTCGAACTCATGGCAGTTCTCCCACCTCTCTGCCCGAGTGCTGGGTTTAAAGGCGTGTTCCACCACACCTGGCCCTCTTATTAGTTATCTTAAAGCAACTTTTAACAGAAGAGTTCAGGATATGCTTTGGGTCTCTGGGCCTGTCCCAGGCAGTTTCATTGCAGCAAGCCCATTACAGTGATAGAGGCGAGAAAGCCATCACCTTTACATGCACACCAGCTAGGCGGCCTCCTCACAAGCTGGGCTTCAAACTCCCTGACAAGGCCGCCCCCAACCTCCACCGTCCTCCAATCTAAGGGGGATATGTCAAAAGTCAAAAGCCCTTCCCACCTCGTCTCCTTCTACTACCTTCTTCTTGGAGCCAGAGTTGGACCCGGAAGAGACATTTAACTTGTTTTTGTCGCAGCTGGTCCTGCCTTTGCTCGGGCTGCGGACACACCGGCAGGCATGGGATTTCTTGTGCTCTCGGCTGGTCTATTCTGACGGAGGAGCGAGCAGGGACAACTGCAGCCACAGCCACGATGCCCACAGCACCCGTTCTTTTGGGGCCCTCGGTGGTTCGCCTCGGGCCCCTCCTCTGTGCTGCCACCCACCTGGGCTCTTCTTGGCCTGTGCTGGGCTCGGGCTTCTGGGCGCTCGGGTTTCCGCTTAGAGCGCGTGGTCCAGCGCCCACGGGCGGCTGGCAGTCTGTGTCCGAGCGGACGCCACAGCCCCGGGCGGGGAGAGCAGGCTACACTGACTGGCAGGCTGAGGAAACCGTGCTGCCCTCAGGTGTGCTCATGGTCCTGAGCCCCGAGGACACTGTGCAAGTCCAAGCCTCTCCTGTTGGAGTTGGAGGCATCCCTGGCCCTGTGCAGCACGGAGAGTGACTGAGGAGGGAGGGGGGGAGCGAGAGCGCTGGCGCGGGGGCGGTCCCTGGGGAGAGAGGCCACGGGTGCAGGTGGGGGAGATGGGAGGAGACAATGTGGAGGAGCGTTCTCTGGCCCTGGCCCCCTCCCAGTACTCTTCCACTAGTCCTTGAAATTTCTAAGCCTGATGATAGCAAAAGTTGGCCCATGCCAGCTTTCTGGCAGTGATCAAACAGGTGCCCTCACATCCTCCCTGTTGCAGATCCTCTGGGCACAGAACAATACCAGGAACTCCTGAAGAGTCGGAAGGCCTCAGGGCATCCCCCTCCCTTGACAGTCAATCCTCTCCTTCCTGGAGCTCAGATACCCATTGTCTCAAACGGGCTGAGCCGCCTACCCCAGCCCCCAAGTGCCCCTGTCCTTGCAACTTCTAGGCCTGATGATCACAAAGCTTTCCGGCAGTGATCATACAGGTAACATCTTCACATCCTCCCTGTTGCTGTTCCTGCTGCTCCGTGTGAGGCACAGTCCCAGGACAGGAATTCCATCTCCTCAGGCCCCCTCCTCCTCCCTCCCTAAGAGTGTGACCACCTCAGAGCTGCCCTTTCCTGGAAGGTCAATCCACTCCTTCTGGAAGCCCAGCTACTGGTTGTCCCAGTGGGCTGCCCCCACAACCCCATCCCCAAATATCCCCAAGGGTTACGCAGCCTAACACCTGTAGAGGCCTAAGGTCCTTCCCAGTGGAAAAAAACTAAACTAACCTAAAGAAGGGCACCATGATTGTGGAAAGCTCTACTGAGCAGTGCTATCTAGACAGCCAGGCCTTACAATGTTATACATTTGCAATTAATCAGTCAACATTTAAAAAATAAAATAAAATCATTGAACATGATGGTGTACACCTTTAATCAAAGGGTTAGGAGGGATTGCTATGAGTTTGAGGCTAGTTTGAGACTAAATATTAAATTTCATGTCAGCCTGGACTATAGCAAGACCCTACCTCAAAAAAAAAAAAATAAATAAAATCTTAACTTTACCACTATGCTTATAATTAAATGCCAATATGCTTTAAAATGATTAATTTGGCCCCATGTCATTTACTCAATTGTGGCCTATATTGTTAATAAATCCACCTGATCAAACGTTCCTGGGAGTTTTATGAAGACATAAGTTAACTTGTTCTTGAAAAAAGGTAGTGTGGATATATCATGAATTAATAGGAGCTTGAAAGCTCCAGAAAATTGTGTTGAAGACAAGAAACATTAATTACCCTGATACAATTAGTGACTATTGTATAAATGTACTGAAACAGAACAAAGTACACGAGAAATGGTTATATTAATCAAAAATCATTTACAAAGTCTTTAAAAAGATGGAAATGCTTATTTCCTGATTTGACCATCACACATTGTACACTCACTGAATTATGACACCGTATTCGCATGTCTTTAATCCCAGCACCAGGGAGGCAGAGGTAGGAGGATCGTTTTGAGTTCGAGGCCACCCTGAATGTACAGAGTTAATTCCAGGTCAGCCTGGACAAGAGTGAGACCCTACATAGAAAAAACAAAATGAGATCACTTGTTTCCGTGCATATATATTCTCTGCATTAGATATGATTATAGGGATGAAAAAATATTAATGAGGAAGGAAGTACTCCTTGCTGAGCCTACAGTGTATCTTTCCTTTAAAATCATGGTATTTACCAAAGAAAGAGGAGCTAGGACATACTGTATGTTTAAAGAACAGGTGTTCCACCACAAGACACTGGTGGTGCTTTATTCAATACTTGTCATATTAACAGCTGTGCCCTTCTGTTACATGAGATAAAGGAAACTAATTGCACAGATTTCAAACCAGGATTCTGTGCTGTATTTGACAATGCAATGTACAGGAAATAAGTGTAATATCTTGAGTTCATTGTGTATATGTCATATTTTTGAAGATGCCTTCCTTGTACACACAGGTGCTCAAAACATTCGTAGACTGATAGAAATACAATGAAACATGGTAATTGTTTTTGAGAAGTAATAAATCACAATCCCATTATATAAGCCCATCATTTAAAAAATCTGAAAGCTTAAAGCGAAATTTTTCTTATGGTTTTGTTTTAAAGGTCATATTACTATGCATTACTTGACAACTCTAAAACAAATGTAGGTCTGAAACCAGGTTTGGTCATTGTAAGGTCTAATGGAAATAATGATAAATGAAATTCAGAATTATTTCTAGAACTTCATTATTTTACAATATTCTAAACCTTCTTTGTTGTCGTTTTGGAATACTTTAAAAATTATTTGTGAGTAGAGAGAAAGAGAAAGAGTGTGTGCATGGGCATGCCTGGGTCCCCGCTCTACAACTAAACTTCAGATATATGTGTTACTATGTGCATTTGGCTTTACCTGGGTATTGGGAAGCACACTTAGGCCAACAGGCTTTACAAGCAAGGGCCTTTAACCACTGAGTCATCTCCAACTCTTCTTACTTATTTTTTCTGAGGTACGGTGTCACTCTAGCACAGGCTGACCTGGAAATCACTATGCATTCTCAGGGTGGCCTCGAACTCATGGCAATCCTCCTACCTCTGCCTCCCGAGTGGTGGGGTTTAAAGGCGTGTGCCACCACGCCTGGCCCTCTTCTTAGTTATCTTAAAGCAACTTTTAACAGAGGAGTTAACGATACGCTTTGGGTCTCTGCACCTGTCCCAGGGCAGTTTCATTGCAGCAAGCCCATTACAGTGATAAAGGCGAGAAAGCCATCACCTTCACATGCACACTGGCTAGGCAGCCTCATCCGCACAAGCTGGGCTCACACTCCCCTGACATGGCCGCCCCAACTCCTCCACCGTCCTCCAATCTAAGGGGGATATGTCAAAAGACAAAAGCCCCTTCCCACCTCGTCTCCTTGTGCACCTCTTCTTGGAGCCAGAGCTGACCCGGGAAAGACCTTTCTTTACCTTGTTTTTGTCACAGCTGGTCTAGCCTTTCCTCAGGCTGTGGACACACTGGCAGGCATTGGATTTCTCGTGCTCAGGGGCTTGTCTCTTCTGACAGAAGAGCGAGCAGGGACAGCCGCTGCCACAGCCACGACGCCCACAGCACCCCTTCTTTTGGGGCCCCTCGGTGGGTTCACCTCGGGGCCTCTCCTCCCCGCCGCCAACGGCCTGGGCTCTTCTTGGCCTGCGCTGTGCTCGGGCTTCTGGGCGCCCGGTTTCCGCTGAGGAGGGCCGTGGTCTGGCGCTGCCAGCCACCAGCGGCTGGCAGTCTGGGTCCGAGCCGATGCCAAACACCTGGGCGGGCATAGCAGGCTACACTGACTAGCAGGCTGAGGAGACTGTGCTGCCCTCAGGCGAGCTCTTGGTCTGGAGAGCCCCAAGGACACTGGGCAAGTCCAGCCTCTCCGGTTGGAGTCGCGAGGCATCCCCGCCCTGCGCACGCGGAGAGTGCCTGAGGAGGGAGGGGGAGCGAGAGCGCGGCGCGGGGGGCGGTCCTCGGGAGAGAGGCCACGGGCGCGGGCGGGGGGGAGGCAGCACGGGCGAGCGCGCTCCAGCCCTGGCCCCCTCCCTGTGTCCTTCCACCAGTCCTGCAACTTCTAGGCCTGATAATCACAAAAGTTGGCCAGTGCCAGCTTTGGGCAGTGATCAAACAGGTAACATCCTCAAATCCTCCCTTTGCTGTTCCTGCTGCCCTGTTTGGGGCAGTCACCAGACAGGAATTCATCTCCACAGGCCCCCTCCCTCCTCTCTCCCTAAGAGCACAACAGCCTCAGGGCGGCCCTCTCCCTGGAAGGTCAGTCAGTCCTCCTTCAGGGAGCCCTGTTGTTACTGATTGTCTCCAGAGGGCCTCCCCACCCAACCCATCCCCAAATGCCCCTGAGGGTCACTCAGCCTAACACCTGTAGAGGCCTAAAGTCCTGCCCTGGTGCCCAAAGCTGGGCCATTGCTTGCCCTCTGGACAGAGCTTTGGCAGTGAACAGTGATGGAGGAAGAGCCCTGGGATGAGGGAGTTGCATTCAAGGAGCTGGGCTTGGCTCCGCTTTTGGGAAGGGGAGGAGTGGGATTGGGTTCTTCCCTGAGTGTCTGACTCTTAGCTGGCCAGTGGGAGCCTGGGCTGGAGCCCTTGGAAGTTTGCCAGACCCCTGCCCCGGCCTGAGTGACATAAGGCCCCACCCACTGAGGTATTTTGCATGGCGACACTTGTTACCAGCCACTCAGAAGGGGTGACAGATGGGCTCAGCCCCAGCTACAGGGTCAGGGGCAGCCACTACAGAGCTGAACACCACGCTGCCACCCAGTGGTTTTTGCTGACTTTTCATATCATGCCAATTTGTGTGAGCCAAACCCCCTTTCTCTCTCTAGGGCCCTCATCTCTAGCGGGTTGGGTTTGGGATTCCACGAGGTGAGCTTGAGGAATTTGCCATAGGCAGTATTTGGGAAATACATAGCCCATTCTCTTTTAGCTCGAGCTCATCTCCAGTGTTTTAATTTCTTTTACACGATCCTCAGGAAAGCAAGTTCTCTTCCAAGTCTGACCTGGAAATCACTATGCATTCTCAGGGTGGCATCAAACTCATGGCAATTCTCCTACCTCTACTTCCCAACTGCTAGGATTAAAGGCGCACACCACCATGCCTGGCCCCCTTCCCAGTTTTCTTAAAGCAACCTTTAACAGAAGAGTTAAGATGATGACGCAGAGGGAGAAAGTGAAGAGAGATTGATATTTTTCTTCTTTTGCGTTTTTTCTAACCACTCTCTGAGTTTTATTTTAATTAAAAAAATAGCTGGCCGTGGTGGCGCATGCCTTTAATCCCACCACTCGGGAGGCAGAGGTAGGAGGATTCCTGAGTTCCAGGCCACCCTGAGACTACATAGTTAATTCCAGGTCAGCCTGGGCCAGAGTGAGACCCTACCTCGAAAAACAAACAAAAAACAAACAAATAAAATAAAATAAAATAAAATTCTTCAATTCCAACAGCTTGAAAGAGGCAGGAGGAAGAAAAGGAAAAAAATCAACCATCTATATATGGACTTATCTACTCCTGAATAATGGTATGGATTAAGTAGCAGAACATGTATTTTTCCTTATGAACTCCACATTTCTTTGAAGGCTGATTCAAAAACACACATTCAAAACAAACAAACAAACAAACAAACAAACAAACAAACATCCCTAAAACCTAGAAGACAGCACTAAATGTGATATGGCTGGTCATCCATATTAGTCCAATATTTGCTTCAGACATTCAAGATAGAATCAGTATTTCATACAACCTGTCCAAGCTGTGTCAAGAGGTTAGTCTTATAGATAACAATATGAATAAGTTATATCAGAGAAAAACGTAGAGAAAACCACTATCTTTCTGACATGCTTTGGTTGTTTTAGTTTATCTGTTTTATTTTGAGACAAGGTCTTGCTTTCTTTCTTTGACTGGTGTGATACTTGCTATGTAGCTCAGACTGGCCTTGCTGAACAGTGGGCAGTCTCCCTGCCTCATCCTCCGTAGTTCTAGCATTACAAACATGTATCACCTTGGTCAGCATAGCTTTGGTTTCTCTAATTCTGACTATTTCTTCACAGATTGAAGGGCAGGATGAAAAAAATTCAGGGAGAAAACGATTACTTGCATTTGTGTTTTTAAAGCATATTTAATAAATACTAAAAATTCTTCCATATCAATAATACTTTTGAAGTTGATAATGAATGCATTTCCTTATTACTTATTCTCTTTGTGTCTACTGAAAACAGATGCTTTCTACATTAAAAGGACCATTTTCTCAGATCTGTGCACGTAGCTGGCACATAGTGTTTGCTGTATTTTACTCTATAGCCACACTTCTTCATCACTTACGATAGAGTTATTTCACTAACGGAGTAATTAATAAAGATATTATTGTAAAGAAAATTAGAGAATTGATATATAATGATTTGATTTTGAATCTTTTTTTTTTTTTTTTTTTTTTTTTTTTTTTGGTTTTTCAAGGTAGGGTCTCACTCTGGTCCAGGCTGACCTGGAATTAACTATGTAGTCTCAGGATGGCCTCGAACTCTCGGTGATCCTCCTACCTCTGCCTCCCGAGTGCTGGGATTAAAGGCGTGCGCCACCACGCCCGGCTGAGAAAGGGAATCTTATCCATTTAAAATAGCCTTCATTGTACCCAAAATAGATACAATAAACCATCACTATGAAATGCCTATCATTTGTTTTCTATTCAAAAAATAAAAATTTAGCTGGGCATGGTGGTGCTTGCCTTTAATCCTAGCACTCAGGAGGCAGAGGTAGGAGGATCACTGTGAGTTCAAGGCCACCCTGAGACTACAGAGTGAATTCCAGGTCAGCTGGACTAGTGTGAGACCCTACCTGGAAAAAAAAAATAAAATGAATGAATGAATGAATAAATTATAAGTTCTAATTTGCACATTATGAAGTTTTATTGACTGACACTATTATAATAAATCTAGGTAACATAAGCTTAAATGTACAACATCAAACATGTTTTTAGAAATGGATATATTTGGGAGACTATGAAATTACTTGTTATCATGTTCTTGCTTACCATTTCAAGTTAAAATAACAGAAAAACAATTATATTGAATTCAATGAGAAAGTCAGATAAAAAGAAAAATTGAAAAATAAAAGTGTATTACAAGTAATACAGATTAATGAAGTGCTATACAAATGACTGACAGTTGAAAAATACAACCTATAATCCTACTGCACTCATTTAATTAATGAGTTACAATGAATGCCAAAACTGGTTTGGCTTGAGAGAGTAAATATATATATAAATTTGAATGGCCATACTTTCATATTGATAGATTAATCATTAAGCGTTCTGTTTTTGTGATGGTTTCTGTCTGTATACATACGATAAAAGGGAAGTGAAGTTAGCCCTCAACTTCCCCTCTCTTAACATCAAGCCTAGAGTCAAGCACCACTAATCTGCCATTTCTTTTGAGATAATTTCCATGTGCATGAATGGAGTGATGGTAATATGTACCTTTGACTGACTTACCATTCTGTGCATTACTCTGACTAAACACAGATTATTGTCATCAGGCTATGTTCTTTAATAGTTTTCCGATGTCATTAGTACACAGAAATGTCATGCATTTTCAGTGGGAGTTCTAAGGCAATGAAAGGCAGAAGCTATGCATAGGTAGGAATGGAATAATTAGACCTATATTTAAAGATCCATAGTAACAAATGGAGCCTAGGTTTTGGTGTGTACATGTGTGTGTTGTATATCTCCTAAAATGATTACATACAGTGTGATCTTGATGTGTTTAGCATAGCACACTTAGTAAGACACACAGCACAATGAACCTCAATTCTTTTTATACTTTTCCTTTCCAGGAAAGATATATGATCACCAGATCAAAATGCATATATTTTTTTGTATTTCGAACTAGACATTAAAAGTTGACATGGCAAAACTTGACCAGGTGGGGCTCATTGGTAGCTTACCATAAACTTCCCTTTAATAGTGCCCATTGTTCCCAAGAAAACAGAGCAATATACTTCCATTAATGCCTTCCCCAAACATCACTTTGTAATATAATTTGAGGAATGTTTTATTATTAATCACTATGTATTAATGTTGATTATTTAATTCTAGTAAAATATATTCCTTCATTTGGATTGTTGTTTTAAATAGAATGCATGCATAGAGGTGGAGAGATGAGATGGCTGCAGTGAAGGCCCTTGCCTGCAAAGCCAAAGGACCCAGGTTCAACTCCCCAGACCCACATAAACCAGGTGCACAAGGTGGTGCATGCATCTGGAATTCATATGCAGTGGCTGGAGGCCCTGGCACGCCCATTCTCTTTCTCTCACTCTATCTGCCTAGTTTTCTCTCCTCCTCTCAAGTCAATAAATAAATAAAAATAAAATATAGAATCGTATTCATGAAAGGGCAACTGGGATTCGTTATGAAATTTTAATATCAACACGGTAATACAGGTGTTTGCAAAAACAGAAGACTCATCTGACATAGAGGGTCTTTAATCTTAGGTACCAAGAGTTTTGGAAGAAATGGAAGATGATTTCCTCTTCTTAGCCTAGGAAGCATTCTTAAAATGTGTAAAGCTCTTCTTCAGTCCTTAATATCAAAAGCCTTGTCTATGACTTAGCTATCTCTAGCTATGTAGTTCTGAAAGCAGTCTTTAGTGCTCAGATCTATTTTCCTCCATTTTCCCCCTCAGGCAATGATGGGGGTGTAGCAAACAGCTTCAGGTTCACTGAGGAGAAGCTGGCCTGCCTTCATAGGACCAAACACAGAGAGCAGCAATGATGTCCACTCAGCTCCCCTCTGGCAATTTCCAATATACACACTTGACATCGTGTCCCAGTCATGCCTTCCCAAAGCCCAGGGAGGGTGCAGACACACACACACACACACACACGCACGCACGCACGCACGCACGCACGCACACTACATGTTTTGGAAATTTAGCCATCATATCTTCCCTACTGGCTTTCTAAAAAATCTCCTTACTCTCTTTTGAAATGTTTATTATATGTACTTGAAACTTCCTTTTGTCTACTATGGTACCATACTCCTCAGCTCTTGTTCCATGTCTTCATTTTGTTTAAAACCAGGATTCTTCACTGATCCCCCTCATGAGGGAGATCTAGTCTATCGTTTGATTTTTTTCATTGGAATATGCACATCAGATTGTATGCTATATGCTAATATTTTACATATGGCATAAACCATATTTCTACATATGTCTTACAATTCCTATTTTGTCTTTACTAATAAGTCGTCTTGTTTTCTTTTTATTCCACTATATCCTATTTATACCTTATAGATTTTGTTCCTTCCTTTATCCCATTTAACCTTTTTGAGAAAGGTTTTTCCACTAATAGTCTGGGCTGGCTATTATGATCCTGAGGCTTCAGTCTCTAGAGTGCTGGGATTGCAGGCATTCATGACCACACCCAGCTGCTTATGTTTGAGTCCCTTTGCTTTATTTCTATAAAAATACACTGTTTTATTTATTTTTGTGGGGGGGGAAGCATCACCGCTAACTCAAAATGTGCTTTGTTGCTTTTCATGCTCCATACATTTGATGAGGGACTTGGCTTTGGTAGAAGAATCGTTTTCTGCAAAAATCCAACATGAACACACTAGTGATTGATCGCTGTCACTTTGCAATCTTTGTCTGCCAGCACGTCATGGATTTCACTAGTCCAGGTAAGTTTTTATTTCATCTCTTAGCATGGAATTAAAGTTCAGGTGAGGATTCCAATTCCCTATACTCCCAGTCTGCTTATATTGTAGGTTCCTTGCCTTGGGTTTGATTTAAAACTAACTTACTAACTCTTCTTGGTCACTGGGCCTGAGGAGAATACACAGCGCTCTCTTTCAGGGTGGTGATATCAACAGACACCATATTCTCTCTATCTATCTACCATATATTATCTATCTCTCTATGTAATATATATAAATATACATATTCCATGCATCTATTCACTATCTTTCCTTCCATATATGAATAAGTTTTGAATAGTTTTACCCAGATATCCCATAGGAACTTAAACTGAAAAAAAATCCAAACCTGAACTCATCTCAACACACTGAGGATTGTCTCTTGTATCTTACACTTTTCATGATGCATTCGTAAGTTCAACCAAGCCCCCAAATCCAATACTCTTGAAACATTCTGTTTATTCCTATACTGTAGCCAAGGGATAACTTAATACTGCAGATTCTACATCTTAATATCTTTTCAAATTTCCCATTTGAAGATATTTCTGATCCTTGCCTGGATTTTACCGCAGCCTCCTAAGTGCTTTCTTTGCCTACAATCCAACTACTCACTGCTATAATTCGGACTTTAAATCTAATCATGTTAAGGCCTATTAACAAGTCATGATCGCTTCTCCATCACATACAAGCCCTTCATTATATGACCTCAGATTTATTGTCACACTTACATCTTGCTTTTCTTTCTCTGATACACGATTTTTCAGATATACCAAAATGCTTCTTTTCCCCAAAGCATAATTTCTACCCTTGCTTGGCTACTACCACCTAGAATTCTATTCCCTCCCACCCACAGAGTCCTCACAATCATTTTCAGGTATTAGGTCTCTGGCAAACATTCTCTCACGTGTAGTCAGTTTGCCTTTGTGGTTCCAGCAGCCCACTGTACATATGATTTACATTCTTGATATCTATTAGATAAATTTCTTCCTATTTCTCTGCCATTCCCATCAAGCAGTGTCCTAAGTGAAGGAGCAAGACCTCCTCTTTGTGTTCCCATGTTTGAATAGAGCAAGGAACAGATGTCATCATGAATTCATTAATTTGCTAACTATTTCTTTGGAAATCTGAGGAAGCATATGAAATAAGGAAATGAAATACATGTCATTTGAAAGAAGGACATACATGGATAGTACATATTGAGCAGACAGGACCTGTGCCAGGTTTTGATTACAAGTGGGCAGAAGTAATACTCCAGCATTAAACTCTATAGCAGGAGACTACCTCTTTATAAGAGGGAAGGTGAAAGTTAAATCATGTTAACATTATACTTGTCCATATTTTACCTATTTTCTAATATTGAAAATAATTCTTTGAAACTACACAACACTTTCAGGATTGACAAAGCTCTTAAGAGGCTTGTCTTATATGATGTGCATGAGAACAGGTGAGAGAGCCAGAGTGGATATCGACAGGCTCCATTATACAAACTAGAAAACATTCTCATCAACTTGCTTAACACCACGCAGTTAATTAATTTATTAATCTGTATAGAATTACCTCCAAAGAGAAAGTGAGGTGGCTTTAAAAAAATTTTTTTAAGTCACAGTCACTGAAACACAAGGACAAGAACATTGCAATAAAGAAGTAAGGGTCCATAGAGGATGTCAGTAGAGTTTCAAACCAAGGGTTCTGACCCTTCCTCTCACTCACTTTCATCTCTATTATGCTGCCATGGAAACTGTGTGATCCACTGAGGGTTGACTGACATTTTGTTGGCATTCAAACAATAAAAATAAATACACAATGCCAGCCAAAGCAGTAATTTTGACTGCATACAGTATGTTGCCCAGCACCTATTGAAATAATATTCCATGAAACAAAAGCACTGAAACATCTCATCCAAACATGAATTCCTGTAATTATCCTGCTTGACTAGAAACTTAACCAATCAATAGACAGAGGCGAGTTGAAATAAGCAGAGTCGACAATGAAAATTGGTCCATGAAATGTCACAAGCCTGAGATTGTTTTGCAGAGTTGCATAGAAGTCCTAAAAGAGGTGGCTGTGTCTGAGGTAAACTAATTCACTGGATCACAAAACATTTTACAGATGTCCACCTGTTCCTGTATTTTGATGAGAGTTTAAACAACAACATGGCTTTATTTGTTTTTTCCTAGACACATTTGACATATATTAACTCATAAAGCTTCTGATTTAGTTTGTTTTTGCAATATCTTTATGTGTGCCAAAAGTACTTTCCTCTGCTTGCCACCTCAAAAGAACAGTATTTGATAAATCCTCTTCCTTTGCATGCCACATATTCTCTCAAGTGTTCTCATGGTATCAGCAATCACCATGAGATAACACCTAAGTGTTATGTGTCATTTACTTTCTTTTCATAAACCATAGGTAAATCTTTTCATGTCTATTGCCAACTGTTTCCAGTCATCACCTTCATCAAATCTGCCATTTTCTATTTTATTTCTATTTAGTTAATAGCTTTACCACCTAAATGCCAAAGGTCAAGTCGTCAGTCTCTTTTGAGACACCCAATGTCCCTTTGAGCACTACTGCACAAATTTGTTCTACCTGGAAGCACTTTATATCTATCTATGCAGTGACTGCTAATACATATGATGGTCCTGCTTCCTTCCAAATGAAATCAGCCAACACATCATAATTAGTTTACTTATAAGATCAATCAATTCTTTTATCGATCTTCTTTAGCCACTTCCATTGCAAGGGCTGTGAGGAAGGTCATTAGATATTTGGCCTGTCCTATTTATCTCTTTGCATAGTGCATAGCATTTTCTGAAGTTTCATAGATTTATGGAAGAGAATGATGCATATTTTATTGCCTTCTCTTCTTGATGAATTCACAATGTTTCATTAAGCATTGCAGTGTTAACAACATCAATTGCTCAAGTTATTAATATGGAACACTGTCCTAATAGGATGTGATCAGCACATGGAGGGGGTGATAACTATGTTGAAGGGACCTGAACACATAATTGATACCAAATAATAGGAAGAGAATTGGAAATTCATCCTGAAGAAGATTCGGACTTAATTCCTGAACTAACATATTTAAATATTTCCCTAAAGGAACCCCTGGATCATCTGGAATCTTTCCTACTTCATGAAAACATAATGGTTTTTACTTACTAGGAAATAAATATAGAATGTTCCATATTTTGTACCTTTTACTTTGCACTTCACAGATAGGAAACCCACCAATCCCCAGTGCAGAGTCCCCTGAGAAGCGTTTCTTAGAAATGAGCTCACATAGACATTTACCAGTTTGCTGAAATAATGGTCAATTTGAATGGTAGGATCTGTATTTTCAGTATCAGTTCCCTAAAGTTAGTAATAAATACTCTAGTTTTCTTGAGTCAAGGACCCTGACATACTACCTACTTTACATGAGTTCCCTACTTGTAAGTATTATTTTCAAAATGTGCAATTTTAAAATTTATATCTTGCATTTTATTTTATTTTATTTTATTTGAGAGAGAGAGAGAGAGAGAAAAGGGCAGATTTGTTGAGCAAATGGGCACACCAGAGCCTTCAGCCACTGCAAACAAACTCCAGATGCATGTGCTACTTTGTTTATTTGGCTTATGTGAGGAATGAAACCTGGACCCTTAGGCTTCACAGGCAAGCACATTAACCACTGAACAATCTCTCCAGCCCACACGATTTATTTTTAGTCAACATTTTTTTTATCACAGCACCAATACCAGTGATAACGAATCAGAAAATTTCTGTGTGTATTACCAGTAATAACTTCCCATACTCAAGAAGACACATGTGGTTCTGTTGCATCCCATCCCATGCCTACATATAAGTTCCAGAAAGGCGGAAAGATTGTTAGAGTCACAAGTTGGGGCATTATGCACAGAGACTGGGGCCTACATCCCAGAACTCTTGACTAACCTCACAATGCACAACCCACATTCCCCATTGATGAGGGTCCCTTTGAAAGTGGGAGAACAGGGAGGAGGACAATGGAACCAATACTATGAATGTAAAATCAGAATAATATAAATAAATAAAGGAGAAAAAAAGAGTGTGTGAATGGGCATGCCAGGGTCTCTCGCTCTACAAATAAACTTCAGATATATGTGTCACTATGTGCATTTGGCTTTACCTGGGTATCGGGAAAAATATAGGCCAACAGGCTTTACAAGCAAGGGCCTTTAACCACTGAGTCATCTCCAGCTCTTCTTACTTATTTTTTTTCACTCTAGCACAGGCTGACCTGAAATCACTATGCATTCTCAGGGTAACCTCGAACTCATGGCAATCCTCCTACCACTGCCTACCAAGTGCTGAGATTAAAGACATGCACCACCATAACTGGCCCTCTTCTCAGTTATCTACAGCAATCTCTAACAGAAGAGTTAAGATAATGAGGCAGAGGGAGAAAGTGAAGAGAGATTGAGATTTTTCTTTTTCTTTTTGTGTTATTTTCTAACCACTCTCTGAGTTGGTATTTAATAAAAATAAAATGCTTAAATTCCAACAGGTTGAAAGAAGTAGGAGGAAGAAAAGCAAAAGCATCAGCCATCATATGGTCTTATCTACTCCTGAATAATGGAATTAGTTAAGTAGCAGAACATGTATTTTTCCTTATGTACTCTAAATTTCTGTGAAGCCTGATTCAAAAACACACATGCAAAACAAACAAACAAACAAAAAAAAAAAACAAACAAACAAACAAAAATCCCTGAAACCTGGAAGACAGCATTAAATGTGATCTGGCTGGTCATCCATATTAGTGCAATACTTGTTTCAGACATTCAAGATAGAATCAGTATTTCATAAAACCTGTCCAAGCTGTGTCAAGAGGTTAGTCTTGTAGATAAAAATATGAATAAGTTATATCAGAGAAAAACTTAGAGAAAAACCACTATCTTTGTAACATGCTTTGGTTGTTTTAGTTTATCTGTTTTATTTTGAGACAAGGTCTTGCTTCTTTCTTTGGCTGGTGTGATACTTGCTATGTAGCTCAGACTGGCCTTGCTGAACTGTGGGCAGTCTCCCTGCCTCATCCTCCATAGTGCTAGCATTACAAACATGTATCACCTTGGTCAGCATAGCTTTGGTTTCTCTAATTCTGACTATTTCTTCACAGATTGAAGAGCAGGATGAAAAAATTTCAGGGAGAAAGCAACTACTTGCATTTGTGTTTTTAAAGCATATTTAATAAATACTAAAAAATTCTTCCATTTCAGTCATACTTTTGAAGTTGTTAATGAATGCATTTCCTTATTATTCTCTTTGTGTCTACTGAAAACAGATTCTTTCTAAATTAAAAGGACCATTTTCTCAGAGCTGTGCACCTAGTTGGCACTCAGGGTTTGCTGTATTCTACTCTATAGCCACACTTCTTCATCACTTAAGATAGAGTTATTTCTCTAACAGGGTAAATAATAAAGATATTATTTTGAAGAAAATTAGAGAATTGACAAATACAACTGGTAATATTATTAGATGTGAAGAGAAAGGAAAACTTATCCATTTAAAATAACCTTCATTGTACCCAAAGCATATACAATAAACCATCACTATGAAATGCCTATAATTTGTTTCCTTTTCAAAAAAAAATAATTTAGCTGGGCATTGTGGTGCTCGCCTTTAATCCCAGCACTCGGGAGGCAGAGGTAGGAGGATCGCGGTGAGTTCAAGCCACCCTGAGACTACAGAGTGAATTCCAGGTCAACCTGGACTAGTGTGAGACCTACCTGGAAAAAACAAATAAATAAATAATCTGTAGGATCTAATTTGCACATTATGAAATCTTATTGGGCTAACACTATTATAATAAATCTAGGTAACATAAGCTTAAATGTATAACATCAAACATGTCTTTACAAAAGGATATATTTGGGAAACTATGAAATCCATTTGTTATCATGCTCTTGCTTACCATTTCAAGTTAAAATAACAGAAAAACAATTATATTGAATTCAATGAGAAAGTCAGATAAAAAGAAAAATTGAAAGCAAATAAAAGTTTAATACAAGTAATGCAGATTAATGAACTGCTATACAAATGAGTGACAGTTGAAAAATACAACCTATAACCCTACTCCACTGTTTTAATTAATGAGTTAAAAAGAGTGCCAAAACATGTTTGGCTTGAGTGAGAAAATATATGTAAATTTGAATGGCTATACTTTCGTATTGATAGATTAATCATTAAGCATTCGGTTATATTTTTAAAGCATAGTGCTTATCACACATCTTATGAAAATAGCCTGTGAACCTTTCTCTCAGGAGTCATGGACCAAGGCTGATGATTTTTGTCTTGTTTTGTAAGTTTACTGAGGATTGGTCCGTTATTTCCATGAACAAAAATATAGAGATGTCCGTGCATGCGAAGAAGAGTGTTCTCGGATCACTAGTTTCTGTGCGTATATATTCTCAGCAGTACATAGAATAACATGGATGAAAATATTAATGAGGAAAGAAGTACCTTGCTGAGTCTACAGTGTATCTTTCCCTTAAAATTGAGGTACTTACGAAAGAGGAGCTAGGACATACTGTACAGTTCAAAGTACAAGTGTTTCCCACCACAAGCCACTGATGGCGCTTTATTCAATACTTGTCATATTAAAATCTGTGCCCTTTTGTTACGTGAGATAAAGGAAACTAATCACACAGATTGCAAGACAGAATTCTGTGCTACATCTGACAATGCAATGTACAGGAATGACCCCGGCTTTTGAATGGCTTGGTATTCATAAGTTCTTTTCGAAACAGAACTGCCCACAAATGGACAAAAGTGTTGCACCATTCCAGCTGATTTCTGAGGCCAACTTGGATGCTGTTCTACCCTGAGCTGCCACTATGCTGGAAGGCTTTCTTTAACGGGTCCCTGACCTTATTTTCTAATCCTTTCAGAACTGAGGTATATGCAAAATCAAATGTGCAACTTATTCCCAATGTGCTGGTCCTCCACCTGCCTGACCTCGCACCAATTTCAGTCTCAGCAGCAAAGAAACTCTCGGGCTTGTGATCCCAGTAGAGTGGAACCACCTGAGCCTTCCCATGTCTTCCCTTCACAGAGATGCCACTGCTGCCTCATCTGTCCCTTCGCCCCAGTCTTGAACTGCTTCATCAGAAGGATGGATGCCTGTCTGCAAGGCTGGGGTGGAGATTTACAGAATGATGCCAAGAGTTCTGAAATCCGCTGCCTTTGCAAATTCAGCTTTTCCAAAAGTAAAGGACAACTCAGATTCATAGGGGCGAAAACTCCTGCTTTGTCTGCTTGTACACCGTGACAGTTTAACTGGCCTTGTTCATCACTACAGTCCCACCACTTGGTAGAGAACTTGTCATACAGTCTATGCTTTAGTCAAAATCCACTGACAGTAACTGATGAATGACAGATGTGTAGTGATTCTGAGGAATGAGGTGTTACCAGCTCAGAATGTGAAATTGGTTAATTTCTGGGAACCTGGAAATGATGCAATCCCATTGAAAGAAGGGTTACAAGAAGCTTTGACCAGGGTCAGATATTCAAGTGAGCCCATGTTCACTTGGGCCTTCTACAAAGGGTCCTTGTTTTCCAACTCGTTTTGGAACCCTGATCTAGAATATATATACTAAAGAAGGGCCAAATTTTGATTCAAGAAAGGAACAGACTTGAAAAGGAATTAGGGATTTTGAGGAGACAAGGAGAAATTTATCATGTTCTTTTTCTTCCAAGTTATATCAGGTTAACATTATATGTGTCCATATTTTAGCTATTTTCTGATATTGAAAATAATTCTTTGGAACTACACAACACTTTCAGGATTGACAAAGCTCTTAAGAGACCTGTCTTATATGATGTGCATGAGAACAGGTGAGAGAGCCAGAGTAGATATCGACAGACTCCATTATACAAACCAGAAAACATTCTCATCAACTTGCTTAACACCATGCAATTAATTAATTTATTAATCTGTATAGAATTACCTCCAAAGAGAAAGTGAGGTGACATACAAAAAAATTTTTTAAGTCAGATTCACTGAAACACAAGGACAAGAACATTGGAATAAAGGAGTAAGGGTCCATAGTGGATGCCAGTAGAGACCCCTCCTCTCACTCCCTTTCATCTCTATTAGGCTGCCATGGAAACTGTGATGCACTGAGTGATGACTGACAGTTTTGTTGGCATTCAAACAATAAAATTAAATACACAGGGCTGGAGAGATGGCTTAGCGGTTAAGGTGCCTGTCTGCTAAGCCTAAGAACCCGGTTCCAATCTCCAGGTCCCAGGTTTAGCCAGATGCAAAGTGACAAAATGGTGAAATGCCGCACTTGACCACAAGGGGGAGCACACATCTGGGATTTCGTTCACAGCAGCTGAGAGGCTGCTGGCGTGCCCATCTATATCTGTCTCCCTCTCCCTCTCTGTCTGTCTTTCTCTGTGTCTCTCTCCAAAAATAAATGTAATAATAAAAAAATTAAAAAAAAATAAATACACAATGCCAGCCAAAGCAGTAATTTTGACTGCATACAGCATGTTACCCAGCACCTATTGAAATAATATTCCATGAAACAAAAGCACTGAAACATCTCATCCAAACATGAATTCCTGTAATTATCCTGCTTGGACTAGAAACTTAACCAATCAATAGACAGAGGCCAGTTGAAATGAGCAGAGTCCACAAAGAAAATTGGTCCATGAAATGTCACAGGCCTGAGATTGTTTTTCAGAGTTGCATAGAAGTCATACAAGAGGTGGCTGTGTCTGAGGTAAACTAATTCACTTGTGATCACAAAACATTTTACAGATGTCCACCTGTTCCTGTATTTTGATGAGAGTTTAAACAACAACATGGCTTTACTTGGATCCTGTTACTCAACTAGATCCACTCTTTCCATTTACCTAAGGGCTGCATTGAAATTGAAAATGATAATACCTATAAGACCTCTCTAGTGCTGACATTTCCCGAGCTCTTTTGTAACACCAACAAAATTTCAAAATGGAAAATATAACCTTTTCCACCTTGTCTGTAGTTTCTCTACACAGTTTAAAAAATTGAAAGGTAGTATCTATTCCAGAATCAACAACAACTAGCAGGCATAATAATCATAATGTCAAAAGTTAAAATGATATCAACTTATATATTCATTGAGCCAAGAACTGATATAAGTACACACTCAAGTCTCATAACAACATTGTGAAGTAGCAACTATTATTATCCCCATGCCATGGAGGAAGAAAATGAGACATAGTGAGATTAAAAAGTTATTTAAGGTCACACAGCTAAAGATGTGTGAATCTAGTATAGGAACAGAGACTGAGTATCCTGCTAGGCTCAGAAAGCAAAACCCATTAGATATTTACTCAGATGAACTACGTGTTTATGCATTTTTTCTGACCCCTTCCCATTATCTTTTCCTTATTTTTTCTGTTCTTATCATTTCCAATTAACATTTCACTAGTAGATACTCAGGGTATCTAAAGATACCACTAAATTTAGAGAAAGTTCTTTGAGTTTCCTCAAGGAATAGGAAGACTTCTGTTTTCCTTAGGTGATTTCCTTCTCTCTTAATGCTCATTGCAGTAATTTTATCATCTTTTACAGATCGGAAATCAGTTATTCACAGGTAGATGGTTCATCCTGCTTTTGCCATGGAAATTTAGATCAATGCCCAAAGCCAGACCCCCCCTTCTACATTTTGTTTTTAAGAAGGGGTGAATGCTAATCCTTGTCAAGCACTCTCATCAAATGTCATGGCTAATCTCACCAAGGAGCCATATATTTGGGAATGTGAGCAACCAATGTTCTCAGTTTATTTAACATTTCAGTTCTGCTCAGTAACAGTTTAATTAAACTTGAAGGGGGAAAGGTCAATAGCAAAACTACACATAATCTCCAGATAATTCATTGAAAAGGAAAAAAAAGGAATTCACTGTTGTCAAGCAGAAGAATGGCGTAATGCAGTGTGAAAGGTATAGTTCGCCTGGGTAGTCACTAGTTGTCTACAAGGTAAATCTTTTTAAAAAATATTTTATTATTTATTTATTTATTTATTTGAGAGAGAGATACAGAAATAGGCAGGTAGAGAGAGAGAGAATGGGTGCACCAGGGCCTCCAGCCACTGCAAATGAACTCCAGATGCATGCACCCCCTTGTGCATCTGGCTTAAGTGGGTCCTGGAGAAGCGAGCCTTGAACCGGGGTCCTTAGGCTTCATAGGCAAGCACTTAACTGCTAAGCCATCTCTCCAGCCCGTAAATCTTTTTTTTTTATTATGTAGAAATATTGTATGCACACATCATGTGTTGCTACCATTTCTGCCTCCTTGCCCCCATTCCACTGAGGGCTCTCCTCAGTGGGATTGTTCATATTCACCATGGGGCTGTGGGTTATAAGAGCAGTGGTCAGTCAGTGTGTGTGGTAGGGAGACGATGCCTCTGAATGTTCATGCCTATGGACAGTCTTCTCTACACCTGTCAATGAGGTAGGTAATTCCATAAGTGTTATTTCATTTACTTCTCACAATAATTCTATAAATGTGGTGCTGAGTTTTTTAACAAGTTAAGGCAATTAAGACCCAATGAGATGAAATCATATACTGTAAATGGGATACTTAGCAAGCAACCCTCCAAAGCTAGCACCTCCTGAGTGTGTCTGAATCTCTCCTTACAACTGGGCTGAGACTGTATCTTGAGTTTATTTGCCATCTACTGTCGCGACCGCCTCGACCAGCAAGGAAGACGCAACGCTCGGACTCTTCTTTCAACAGTTTATTCAGGAACCTTGAACAATCTTCTGACCCGGCAAAAAGCCGCCCAATACTTAAGAAGCCTTTGAACAGCCAACCCTGGTGTGCCACGTGGTGAATGCAGATAGGTCCACATATGCGGAAGCAAGCCTAGATCACGGCCCAAGCCAAATAAGGACTTGTTTATCCAGGAGAGCACTCGCCATCGGGAAGGCGGAAGGCGGAAGCCAGCGCCATCTTTAAGGCGTGGCACCTCGCAGCTCTCTACAATCTACCATCTTGATTCTATGCAGGACATAAGTGGGGCCAATGAAAAGAACCTGCAAGGGACCAAATTTATGTTCATTTTGATATAGCCATTTCTAACAGTCCACAAGCAGATGGCATAGACATATCTTGAGATGTAATCCATGTACTGCCACTGGAAGTGTTCCCAGAGAGGTAGTAGTGGTAGCGTTGGGCAAAGAGACCTGTTTCAGTGCTTGCTAGATGTAGAAGGGATTCCGGAGTTTACTGTATGACTGGAAACACGTCATCAAAGACCCTACACAACAACTACCACAGAAACCTGTTCATCCAAAGGTGGGTACGTGGAGCAAGCTAAACAAGAGAAAGTATCCTCTGACAGTGTCAGTAACAGCTGAAAAGAGAAGAATTATTGAAGTATTTCTAGGGTTTAGAGTTGGTAACTGGTCATATGATGGTTTCAGGACAGAAGTTTTTAAGTATGACTCTTAAAAATTCTGGTCTGAACTTTTGAAGGAGGTGAGTTGCTGGAAGTCAGTGGTCTTATCTTTGGGACACATGACCCATAGAGATTGACTGTTAAAATAGTGTGAGTTGAAAAAAATCGCTAAAACGCAAAGACCTTCAGAGACCAGAGGAGCTAAGAAGACATGATGACTAAATAGAATGAACCATTTTGGATTGAATCCTGAAAACGAACAAAGCAATTAGTGGAAATTTGGTAAAATCTGAGAAAGAATATAGCTTAGACAGTAATGTTCTTAACTTAGTATTGACAAATGTAGTGCACTATAAAAGATATTAACTTTAAAGAAAACTGAGTAAGTTAAAGGTATGGAGGAACTAATTGTATTACTTGTACAACTTTTTAATGAATAAGATAATATTAAAACTTTTAGTTACGTTTTTAAAACTTTATTTTTTATTATTTTTTGGAGAGAGAGAGAGAGAGAGAGAGGGAGAGAGAGAGCAAGACAGAGATGGGCGCGCCAGCAGTGTCTCAGCTGTTGCGAACGAAATCCAGATGTGCGCGCCCCCTTGTGGTCAAGTGCAGCATTGCACCATTGCATCACTTTGCATCTGGCTAAACGTGGGACCTGGAAATTGGAACCGCTGGAGATTGGAACCAGTGTTCTTAGGCTTAGGAGGCAGGCGCCTTAACCCGTAAGCCATCTCTCCAGCCCTACTTACTTTTTTTAAATTGAGGTTCATTTGCCCTGCCCTTCACGGTTTTCTTCAATTGATCTATTTTGTCGTAGTTTGATGTGTCTTCCAATGTGTGGTTGTTTAATTTCTTATCGTGATCTGGAAAGCACCTCAGAACTGATCTAGTCCAAACTGTGTTTCTATTTAATATATCTATATGGAAATAAGTGGTGAGATTTTGTTGGGTTGTAGCAGTTACATCAATTTTTATCTCATTATGTTTGCTCTAATTTTTAATAGAAATTATTTATTTATTTTCAAGAGAGAGGGAGAGAATGTAGTGCACCAGGACCTCTTGCCACAGCAAATGAACAACAGATGCATGTGCCATTTTGTGCATCCAGCTTTTCGTGGGTACTAGGAATAGAACCTGGGTTCTTAGGCTTTGCAGGCAAGAGCCATAACTTCTGAATCACCTCTCCATTTTAAATTTAAAGCCACTGTTGTGGTTTCTGTACATTTCAGCTCCCTTTTTTTTCCACCTACATGGCGGCATACTATTGGGTTGCTATGTAAAAATTCCAAATTACCAGGCCCAATCCAGGCTAAGGTTAATGTTAGGTTGAGACGGGCTCCCAAGATGGAGTCACCATGTATTGGGAGACAGTGGAAGGAGATCAGCATGAGTTCGATGCCAGCCTGAGACTACCTAGTGAACTCCAGTCAGCCTGGGCTAGATCGAGACCTTATCGTGAAAAAATAAGACGCTCTCTCAATCTCTAGCCCTCATTTTACCTTTTTTTTTCCTTCAGGTAGGGTATCTGTCTAGCTAAGGTTGACCTGGAAGTAAATATGTAGTCGCAGGGTGGCCTCTACTCTTGGTGATCCTCCTACCTCTGCCTCCATAGGGCTGGGATTAAAAACGTGTGTCACCATGCCAGGCTTTTTCTTGTTTATTTGTATGTTGTATTTGGTTTTTTGAGGTAGGGTCTCACTGTAGCTCAGGCTGAACTGGAATTCACTATGTATTCTCAGGGTGGCCTTGAATTCACGGTGATCATCCTATCTCTCCTTCCCAAATGCTGGGATTAAAAGCGTCCACCACCAGGCCAGGCTTTTATATTTTTATTCATTTATAGAACCTGAGTCCCTTGGCTTTGCAGGCAAGTGGCTTAACCACTAAGCCATCTCGCCATCTCCGGGATTAATTTTTACCTTCTTGGCTTTTTCGATGTAGTGTCTCGCGCTCTAACTCAGGCCAAGTTGGAATTCACTATGTCGTCTCAGGGTGGCCTAGAACTCACAGAAATCATCCAACTTCTGCCTCCTGAGTGCAGGGATTCAGGGTGTGCATCAACACAGCTGGCATTCCAGCTCTTTTTTAAGTTATTTTATTTTTGTTTATTTATTTGAGAGACAGGAATATAGAGAGATAATTAAAAATTATTTTACCCACTATCTACTTCTGTTTTCAGATGTACTGTAATATTATCTTCAGATGTATGGTTAAACTGTGTGTGTCAGCACACACTTGTAATCCAATTATTCCGGAGGCTGAGGCGGGAAGACTATTTGAGACTATCCTGGGATACAGAGCAAGACCTACTCTAAAAAAATGATAAACAAACCAAACATAGAAGTGTGAAGTGTGGTTTCTGTTGTGGTTTCAATGGGAACTGTCCCCACAGGCTCAAGTGTTTGAACACTTGATGTCCACCAGGTGGCGCTGTTTAAGGTGGTGTGGAACCTTTGGCACTGTGGCCTAGCTGGAAGAAGGTGGAGAATGGGACTTGGACAGTAGTACCCACCTCTGGTTCTGAAACAAGCTCTTAGCAGGGTCAAGCCCCTGCTGTCATGGATGTGTTAGAGCTTTCAAGAAAGTTCGAGAAAGCAGTTAAGGTGTGTGCCTGCAAAGCCTAGGAACCCCGGTTCAATTGCCCAGTTCCCATGTAAGCCAGATGCACAAGAGGGCACATGTTTCTTGGGGGTGTTTGCAGTGCCTGGAGGCCCTGCTGTGCCTATTTTCCCTTTCTCTCTGCCTCTTCCTCTCTCTGCCTCTCTCTCAAGTAAATAAATAAATAAAATATTTTTTAAAACATCACCTGACTGTCAAAAGGATGTTAGGTCAGACACACAGGTGGACAATGCAAGGATTCATATTAGTTCTAGAAAGGTCGACTTTGAATCTGACCATCCCATCTCTCCACAATCAGAAGTTCTATCCACAGAAGTGTAGGTGTGGCTGTTTTCTGGGAACTTTGGTTCACAAAGGCAACGTGTTAAAAGGGGCATCTGGGGTGGGAAAGATGGCTCAGTGGATAAGCCTTTGACTGTGAAGCCTAAGAACCCCGGTTCGAGGCTCGATTCCCCAGGGCCAAGAAAGCCAGATGCACAAGTTGGTGCATGCATCTGGTGTTCATTTGCAGTGGCTAGAGACCCTGGTGTGCCGAATCTCTCTCCCTCTCTCCTTCTCTCTGTCGCTATTGTATAAATAATTCAACAAATATTAATTTTAAAAAAGGAAGACTGGGCCCTGGAAAAATGGCTCAGCAGTTAAGGCAAGTGCTTGGAAAGCCTAAGAACCTAAGTTAAATTCCCTAGTATGCAAGTCAAGTCAGATACACAGCGTGGGACAAGAGAGGAAGTTACAGGTCAGCCTAGGCTGGCCACCAACTCACTGAGATCCTCCTGCTTCTGCCTCCAACATCTATTGAGATTAAAGGTGTGCACCACCGCATTGATCCAGATTTTTAAATATTTTAATTTTTATTTATTTATCGTGTGTGTGAGAGTGTGAGAGAGAGAGAGAGAGAGGAGGGGGGAGAGAGAGAGACAGAGATAGAGAGAAGCAGCTAGGTAGAGAAAATGAGCATGTCAGGGACTCCAGCCACTACGAACAAACACCAGAGCAGTGTGCCAACTTGTGTATCTGACTTTAAGTAACCTTGGGATGGGGTTCAGCTCAGGGGCCGAATGATTGCCTAGCCTATCTGGGTTCTGAGTTCCATCCCAAACCATGAAACAAATGAAATGCATGAAATTCGATGCAAAGTTTGAGATTTATCGAACTTGTGATTATACAATTATTTATTTGTTTGTTTGTTTTTGTTTTTTTTCTTTCAAGGTAGGATTTCACACTAGTCCAGGGTGACCTGGAATTCACTATGTAGTCACAGGTTGGCCCCACACTCATGGTGACCCTCCTACCTCTGCCACCAAAGGGCTAGGATTAATGACATGGTGACCTAGCTGGAGGAAGATGGAGAAGCAGACTTGGAAAGTAGTACCCATCTATGGTTCTGACCCAAGCTCTCAGCAGGTGTCAAGCCCCTGTTGTCATGGATGTGTAGCAGGAGCCGATGCCAGCCTGGAACTCAATGGCGATCATCCCATCTCAACATCATAGGTGCTAACAATAATAACTTATCAAAGGAAAGGTGGCACCGAGAGCATGAATCTCCTGTTTCGTTAGGGTACAAGGGCGCACGTCTCTTCCTTGGCAAAATGGAAGAGATTTATGTGCCCCTATTAAGCACTGATAAGTCTGTACAAAAGTATGATAGAATTAAGAGATTTTAGAGCAACACTCCTATAACTCTAAGCGAGAGACCATAACTCTAAGAGACAGAGTGGGCAAAATAG
Source organism: Orientallactaga sibirica (assembly GCA_036365145.1). Classification (NCBI taxonomy): domain Eukaryota; kingdom Metazoa; phylum Chordata; class Mammalia; order Rodentia; family Dipodidae; genus Orientallactaga; species Orientallactaga sibirica. Next base: position 26,835 of record JAEOAD010000614.1, read on the forward strand.
GCATACTGAATAAAGATGTTCTAATCTGTTGTCAATTTGACTTGCCAATTCAATGTGTTATTATGTTTTTCAGACTACAGCATACAGATGACATTATAAGTCAATTCTTTGGGGGCCAGGAATATGGCTGAGTGGGTAAGAGAACTTGTTATCTAAGCCTGAGGACCTGACGTGAAGCCTCAGCAAACATAATAAAAGGTGGGCATGGCCACATACACACATAACCCAGTCATAAGGACAGTAGAGTCAGGAGAATCACTGCAGCTCACTGTCCAGCCAGCCTGGCTCAAAAATAGCAGCTCCAGAAGCCGGGCGTGGTGGTGCATGCCTTTAATCCCAGCACTCGGGAGGCAGAGGTAGGAGAATCGCCGTGGGTTCGAGGCCACCCTGAGGCTACATAGTTAATTCCAGGTCAGCCTGGACCAGAGTGAGACCCTACCTTGAAAAAAAAAAAAAAAAAAAAAAAAAAAAAAAAAAGAATAGCAGCTCCAGGTTCAGCGCCAGACCCTGCCTCATGGAAGGAAAATCAGAACACTGACAGAGGAAGGCATCCAGAATTCTACTCTGCGTTTCCACCTGTGCACACACAAAGTCAGTGCATCTGTCCTCCACTACATCAGAGAGAACTTCCACCCCTCCTCCAAGAAGAAACTTTTACCATTCATTCTTAACCTGATGCATTTGAAAACATGTATTCTTTGTATTAACAGAAGTTTCCCTTGATCCACACAAGAAAAAAAATCACGGCACAGATTTCATACAAATATACAAATATCCACTGTATCATAGTAAGCACCTAGCTATTTGGAAGTCATCAGTCAACTGAAGTGGCTTCCAGAGATAATGAATTCTCAGCTGACCAACTCTCAAGTGCATTTGGAAGGAAAGGCATGAAAACAGAAGGGAAGAAATGATAGGGAACATTCTACTGAAAAGTTGAGACCTGGGTGCTACAAATGATCTCCCCTCACATGCAGAATAATCGGGGAGCACATAACAGTTATTCCATTAAATCTTTCCATACATTTCTAACTCTTTGTTAATGATAAAAAGGGACTGTAGTGACGCCTTTTGTACGTGATTTACAAAATGGCTATTGAAGATGGAATAAGAAAATGCATGTATAAAAAGTTCTACACACATGGCTGCAAGGACGACTTAGTGGCCAATGCCTACAAAGCCTAAGGAAGCAGGTTTGACTCCTCATAGCACACATAAGTCAGATGCACGTGCACGTGGTGGTGCATGCATTTGCAGCTACAGGCCCTGGTACATCCATATCCTCTCTTTCATAATAAATAAAATAGTAAATAAATAAACACTTTTTCTTTAAAAAGTCCTACATTGGGCTGGGGATTTAGCTCCATTGGTAGAGCTCCTGTATTGTATGCTTAAACCTTTGGGTTTAACCCACAACATTATCTAAAAGCAGGTGCGGTGGTGTATGCATAAAATCCCAACCATTGGGAGGTGGACTGAGGAGGATCAGAAGTTCAAGGACACCGTTTGCTACATAGTTAATTTAAGGTCAGCCTAGACTAGAGGAAACACTATCTCAAAAAAATTCTTAAAAATACACAGCTACCAGCCGGACGTGGTGGCGCACACCTTTAATCCCAGCACTTGGGAGGCAGAGGTAACAAGATCTTTGTAAGTTCAAGGCCACCCTGAGACTACAGCATGAATTCCAGGTCAGCCTGGGCAGTGAGTCCTTACATTGAAAAACAAAAAAACAAAACAATATATCTGTAGTCTCAGGATGGCCTTGAATTCACAATGATCCTCCTGCCTTTTCCCCCTGCATGCTGGGATTAAAGGCATACACCAACACACCCAGATAAAAAGCATATTTTTTATTTGCATGCAAAGAGATACAGAGACAGAGAAGGACAGAGAGAGAGCAAATGGGAGAGACAGGGCCTTCAGCCACTGCAAACGAACTCCAAATGCCTGTGCCATTTGGGTACTGGATAATCGAACCTAGGATGTTAGGCTTTGCAGGCAAGCACATTAACCACTGAGCCATTTCTTCAGCCTATAGATATTCTTTTTTGCAGTACCAGGGAGTCCAGGGTGTTGCATGCGTCAGGCAAGTCCTTTCCACTGAACTATGCCCTCACCCAGTTCCCAGTGCCCTAATAATTGCTAGAGAAACTTCTAAATACAAATATGATTGATACATCATCTTTAACAATTCCTTACTGCCCAGAAAACATCCACTGTAAGGCTTAAAGTACCGAGAGACCTGGCGATGTTGGGGAGATCCCAGGCTGTGTCTACAAGGATAGTAATAAGCTACTACATGGCGTTGTGTGTGGTTTTGTTTTGTTGTTTTTAATTTTATTTCCAAAGTAGGGTTCCACCATAGCCCAGACGGTTCTGGAACATACTATGTAGCCCCACATTGGACTTGAACTCACAGTAACCCTCCCAATTCAACCTCCGAATGATGGCATTAAAGGTGTGAGACACCACATCTGATTGCCATACTGTTTTTATTTTAAATATGGAACTCCCACTCTCTCTGATAAAATATATATATAGTTTTGTTTTAAGGAAGGGTCTCACTGTGGCCCAGGCTGACCTAGAATCCTGGGTATTCGCAGGGTGGCCTTGAACTTACGGTGATCCTCCTACCTCTGCCTCCCAAGTGATGGGATTAAAGGCATGCGGTACCATGCCTGGCTGAGAAGTAAATTTTAAAAAAATTTAATATGGTATGCTTCACGAATTTCCATGTCATCATTGTGCATGGGGCCATTCTAATCTTCTGTGTATCATCCCGATTTTAGTCTACGTGCTCTGAAGAGAGTGAGCACTCTCTTACTATTTTTATTTTTTGGAGATTGACACAGAGAAAGACAGAGGGAGGGAGAGGAAGACAGATAGAGAATGGGTATGCCAGAAGCCTCTCAGCAACTGCAAATGTACTCCAGATGTGTGTGCCCCCTTGTGCATCTGGCTTACATGGGTAATGGCGAGTTGAACCTAGGTTTTAGATTTGCAGGCAAATGCTTTAACCACTGAGCCATCTCTCCAGCCCTCAGGCCCCCTTTTTAAATTTTTTAAAAAAATTATTTTATTTATTTTTGGACAGAGACACAGAAAGAAACAGATAGAGAGTGACAGGAAGACAGATAGAGCTGGGTGCGCCAGCAGTCTCTCAGCTGCTGTGAATGAAATCCAGATGTTGCGCCCCCTTGTGGGCAAGTGCGGCACTGCGCCCTTGTGTCACTTTGCATCTGGCTAAACGTGGGACCTGGAGATTGGAACCGCTGGAGATTGGAACCAGCATTCTTAGGCTTACCAGGCAGGCGCCTTAACTTCTAAGCCATCTCTCCAGCCCAGCCCCTTTTTTTAAACCTATATGGCACGATAAAATTGGATTGCAAGAAGAAAGTTCCAAATGACAAGACCCAAAGCAGGCTAAGGTTATTGTTATGTCTGGACAGGCTTCCAAAGTGAGGTCACCATGGATTGGGAGACAATGGAAGCAGGATCGCCATGAGTTCCATGCCAGTCTGAGACTACCTAGTGAATTCCAGATGAAGCTGAGCTAGAGGGAGAACTTACCATGAAAAATAAGAGTACTGCTCTCTCTCTCTCTCTCTCTCTCTCTCTCTCTCTCTCCCTCAATCTCTCTCTCAATCTCTAGCCCACATTTTTTTTTTTTTTTTTTTTTTTTTGAGATAGGGTCTCATGCTAGCTCAGGGGGAAGGAAGGAAAGAAAGAAAGGAAGGAAGGAAGCAATGAAGGAAAGGAGGAAGGGAGGGTGAAAGCAAAAGAGGGAGGAGAGAGAGACAAAGAAAGAAAGAAAGAAAGAAAGAAAGAAAGAAAGAAAGAAAGAAAGAAAGAAAGAAAGAGCCGGGCATGGTGGGTATGCCTTTAATCCCAGCACTTGGGAGGCAGAGGTAAAAGGATTGCCATGAGGTAGAAGCCACCCTGAGACTACATAGTGAATTCCAGGTTAGCCTGAGCTAGAGTGAGATCCTACCTTGGAAAACCAAATAATAATAATAATTAAAAAATGAAATGACATGAATGATTGGTGTTGACAAGAATGCTGGCAGTGAACAGGGTTTGAGATAGAGAGTGATGAATGGCCCAGGCTGTCCTGGAATTCATTATGTAGTCTCTGGGTGGCCTTGAGCTCACGGCAATCTTCGTATCTCTGCCTCCCAAGTGCTGGGGAGATAGGCGTGCCCCACCAAGCCTGGCTTGGATTCTTGAATTTTTATGTCCTGAGTAAAGTGGCCAATCCTTCATAAGGATTCGTAGATGGTGACAATGGCACCTTTGAAGTCTCTGAACAGACAGATGCTCCACACGGACTTGTGTGGGGCCTGAAGAAGCATGTGGGCTACTTCGGATCAAAGAATCAGGTAGTGACCTGTTACCTGACCAGAAATCAACAGTGATACACTGTGTCAGTCATAGTCATGGAGGCCACAGGCACAAAAGCTAATCCCATCATTACAGCGGGAAACTTGAGACAGCTTCATGATGGTCAAGAGCTTTCTGGAGGGATGGCTCAGAGGTTAAAGGTGCTTACTTGCTGGCACCCTGTTCAAATCCCCAGTCACCCACATAAAGTCAGAGGGGCACTGATTTGCATGTTAAGAGGTCCTGGTGTGCCTGCCTGCATATATACACAGGCAAATTCTATTTTTTGTCAAGATAAGGTCTCACTCTAGCTCAGGCTGACCTGGAACTCACTGTGCAGTTTCAGGCTGGCCTCAAACTCACAGCGATCCTCCTACCTCTGCCTCCTAAGTGCTGGGATTAAAGGCGTGCACCACCACGCCCGGCTAGATTATTTTATAAAAAGAGCTTTGTTGAGGTCTCAGCAGCTTTGGGATTTCTGCTTTGGTGCGTTTGAAGCTACTGAAAGCGCAACATTAAAGCACACCCACCAAGGCTGGGGGAATTTTGTGGAAGAGAGGGCAGAAAGATGGGAAGGAATATCCAGAGACATTGCCCACCCTGTCCCCCAAGATGACTGGCAGTTGCTTTCACAACTCATAACCCACAACTCCATGGTGAATACCAGCAGTCCCACTGAAGAGGGCCCTCAGTGGAGTGGGGCCAGGGAGAAGGACAATGATGGTACCAACACATGGTGCCTCCATACAAAGTTTCTACTTAATAAAAAATAGCCGGGCGTGGTGGCGCACGCCTTAAGGCCACCCTGAGACTACATAGTTAATTCCAGGTCAGCCTGGACCAGAGTGAGACCCTACCTCACAAAACCAAAAAATAAAAATAAAAATAAAACAAAAAGAATAAAAGAGAAACTTCTAAAAAAATAGTTTAGGCTTGGCGTGGTGCACATGCCTTTAATCCCAGCACTCAGGAGGCAGAGGTAGGAGTACTGCTGTGATTTTGAAGCCACCCTGAGACTACACCGTGAATTCCAGGTCATCCTGGGATAGAGTAAGACCCTACCTTGAAAAAAAAAAAAAAAAAAAAAAAAAAAAGGAGCTTTGAGGCTTGAGAGATGGCTTGCCTTAGCAGTTAAAGTGCTTGCCTAAGGACCCATGTTTGATCCTCCAGAACCAACATGCCCAGTAGATGGCACAAGTGTCTGGAGCTGGACTGCAGTGGATGAGGCCCTGGTGCACCAATTTTCTCTCTCCCTTGCCCCCCCTCTCTAAAATAAAAATAAAAAACAAGCAGCCGGGTGAAGGGCTGCATGCCTTTAATCCCAGCACTCAGGAGGCAGAGGTAAGAGGATCACCATGAGTTTGAGGCCACTCTGACAGTACATAGTGAATTCCAGGCCAGCCTGAGAGCTAGAGTGAGACCCTACCTCGAAAAAAAAAAAAAAATAATAATAATTAAAAAAATTAAAATAAATAAATAATAGAACTTTGTGAGTGTATAAATTTGAAAAAAAGATGAAAGGCACGTGTGTAGAAGGCACTCTTCCTAAATCAGAGGCAAAGTGCTGTCTAATGTTCACTGCAATAAGTAGTTTACCTTGGCATCGAAGATTATTCTGATAGCTACTTTTGCAAGGAAATAACCTGTTTGCATCATTTGTGGGTTATGTGGCCACAGAACCACTAGATGGCGACAACTCCTAGGATGCTGGGGACAACCCATGCAGGAAGCAGAGGCAGGTGTGGCATACCTAACATTACCACTGTCTCACCTGCATGGGGTCTATTCCCCTTTTTTCTTTGTAGACCTCCTGTCCTCCACTTTCCCAAACTTACTTCTTGACCATGTTCAGTAAACAGGCATTCTTGGCACCATCTCCACTTCCATTGCCAAAGAGTTGTAGTCTGTCTGGAAGAAGGGATATGTTTCCATCCTGTCTCTGCACTAACCGCAGTAACTAACTGTGAGTTGGGGAATGCTCTGGGAGTCCATGATTATTTTGTGTTTATCTATACCCTACCACCTCATCTTCCTCAGTTTATACTTACTGTTTCTCTCTTCCCTCCCCACTCCCCCAAACATAAAGTTTTTACTGAAAACCTACCACAGAGGTAGTCATGAGCCCTAAGGGTGTAACATCTGCTGGTGTCATGCTAAATGTATATGCTATGCTCACCAACCTGCCCAGTAAGCATTTCTCTTAATGTCTACACCCATATATTAATGCTACTTTCACTCGTGGTTAGAGAAGCTTCTCTTTTCAGATGGTGGTGAACTTGGGAGGACTCATAAGGCATGGTGCTGAGAAGAAGGGACAGAGGAGTGCTCAGCACTGAAACATCTCAAACCCACCTTCCAAGGCTCAGGGTCCATTATGGAAGATGGGGCAGAAAGAATGTAAGAGCTAAAGGAAGGGTGGTACTCTTTACAACATGCTCCTCCAGACACAAAATGGCCTGCATATCCATTTTTTCACAGTGCTTGACACTACCTACACAAGACCATCATAATTGGAGGAAAAGATCATGATATCACACTGAAAAGAGAGTCTGGTTGAGAGGGGGAGGGTATACAATGGAGAGGGAAATTTCAAAGGGGAATGTGGGTGGAGGGAGGGAAGTACCAAGGGATACTGTCTACAATTAAATAAGTTGTCAGTAAAAAATAAATAAATAAAAAAGCCAGGCATGGTGGCACACGCCTTTAATCCCAGCACTTGAGAGGCAGAGGTAGGAGGATCGCCGTGAGTTTGAGGCCAGCCTGAGACTACATAGTTTATTTCAGGTCAGCCTGGACCAGAGTGAAACCCTACCTCGAAAAAACAATATCAATAAATAAATAAATGAAGCCAGGTGTGGTGGCGCATGCCTTTAATCCCAGCACTCGGGAGGCAGAGGTAGGAGGATCACCAAGAGTTCGAGGCCACCCTGAGACTACATAGTTAATTCCAGGTCAGCCTGGACCAGTGTGAGACCCTACCTTGAAAAACCCAAAAATATAAATAAATAAATAATAAAAACAAAACATAAAGTTTCTCATGGGTTCCAAAGACAAATACAAAAGGCCTTCAACTCCACTCTTCAGGAGTTCACCTGAGAACCAGGTTTGAAGATTGTTTTCAGAGTTGTGGGAGTTATCAGAGCATAGAATGCTCATCGTTCTTTGCCTGTTTTTTGGCCAGCCTCACATGAGCTCTCAGAAGCTGAGAGGACCAGCTCAAGAGTCATCTCTAGGTGAAAGAGCAAAACCCAAACAGATGGGACTGTGGTGTAAATACGAAAGAACTGAGACAGCATAATCAGGAGCAGTCTCAGTACCTTTTGGGGAGGAAGGAATTGACTGTCTGAAACTCTAAGAATGAGAGATTTCCAGATTTCCTTCAAGATAAATATGATCAGAACCACTTGCCAGTTTGCTTTCTATCTCCATTAGCAGTTCATTCAAACCAACAAGAAAAGGGAAAACAAAAGCAAAAACCTCTGAATGGTCAGCTACATTTTAAGAAATGATAATGAACTCTGAGAGGAAAGGGGATGGTGCAAATACAACAGGGTCAAGAGCTCAGGGACCACTGGGACCTTCCCATTTTGCTGAGTAAGGCACCACAGTGGGTTGTTAAGAGATTAAGCAGCACAGAGCACATTGCATTTTTGGAGTTATCTCATTATGTCCAAAAGCCCAGAAAACAACTCGATGGAAATACAAATGAGGAGATTAGAGAAAAGCCATTGGAACTTAAGTCCAAGTAGGAAGAAAAACACAAGGAGATCTTGTCAGTGTCACAATGAAATTCCAGAGTATAAAGAGTGACGCCGGGAACATAACCTGACACAAGTTGACTAGCTGGCAAAGAATTTCTCCCAATCACTTTTGGGGGGTCTACTTCAGAAAAAAGGTTTCCAGAATCATTATTAAAAGAAATTTATTGGGGCTGGAGAGATGGCTTAGCGGTTAAACGCTTGCCTATGAAGTCTAAGGACCCCGGTTCGAGGCTCGATTCTCCAGGACCCACGTAAGCCAGATGCACAAGGGGGTGCATGCATCTGGAGTTCGTTTGCAGTGGCTGGAGGCCCTGGTGCACCCATTCTCTCCCTCTCTCTCTCTCTACCTGCCTATTTCTGTATCTCTCTCAAATAAATAAATAAAATAAAATATTTAAAAAAAAAAAGAAAAGAATACTTTAAAAAAAAAAAGAAATTTATTGCTTCTCCTGCTTTGTATTCGGAATAAAAAGCCATGGGGGCCGGGCGTGGTGGCGCACGCCTTTAATCCCAGCACTTGGGAGGCAGAGGTAGGAGGATTGCCATGAGTTCGAGGCCACCCTGAGACTACAGGGTGAATTCCAGGTCAGCCTGGGCTTGAGTGAGACCCTACCTCAAAAAAAAAAAAAAAAAAAAAAAAAAAAAAAAAAAAAAAAAAGCCATGGGGCACTCCACTTGCAATGCATTCTGATGGTGGCTTGGTTTTTGTTATGTCCTCTGTCTGAGATCTTTTTCATAATACTTAAGCTATAGAATTTACTGAAGCCACTTTGATTTATATTTAAAATCAATTGAGAAAACACTGATTAATTCTGATCCTTAAGAAGAAAAATCCTATAGCACACATAAAAGTTTCATTGTCAAACTTAATTTATCAATATAAAGATCATAAAACAACCTGATGATATTAATCATATCTATGAGTTCAGAACTTTGCTATTTAATTAGCCATGACAACTGCAATCTTGCAAGTTCAAGGCCTTTGATTATCCACTTGGTCATTTAATCAAGAAAACCTGAAGAGGAAGAGCAGATTGCTGATGGAAGGAAGTGTGTGGAGGGAGAAAGGAAAAGAGAGGGAGGAGGGAGTGTAGCAGACAGCTTCAGGTTCGCTGAGATGAACTTCCAGACCAGGCACAGTTATGGAGGAAGGGATATTATTTATTGAAGCTTACAGATCCAGGGGAAGTTCCATAATGGCAAGAGAAGCGGCCTGCTCTCCACAGGACCAAGCAGAGAGAGAGAAAGCCAACCAGCCACCACAGCACACAGAGTAAAACTACAGCCAAAAGGTCACACAGCACACTTCAGGAACTCCTGCTAGGCACATTTGCATATCTTTACAATGGAATCTCAAACCATCACCACACCTTAAGACCCAGCCCCAGTGACCTTGCCTCTAGCAAGGTGATTGCAGATGCAAACTATAAAGTAATAAAACATTGAATATATTGGGGACATATATTCAAACTACCACATTCCGCCCCTGGCCCCCAATATATTTAGCTCCTGGCCCCAGTAGATTTATAACTATCACACATCGTAAATTGTACTCAGTCCAATTTCAAAGGTTCTCACAGTCTTGATCAACTTAAGATAGTGAGTCCTATAAAAGCAAACAAGTTAAATACTTTCAACATGTAAAGGCACAGAGTAAACATTTTAACTGGTATAAGGCATAGCAAGGAGAGACTAGAATAATGCAAACTTAACCACCATCAGCAGTCATCAAACTTCTGCAGTTCAAGTTCAATATAACCAGAGACTGACAGTCTCCAGGTTTTCCAATTCCGCCCCTCCAGCTGGGCAGAGTCGCCAGGGAAAACTTTCATCCCATGCCAACACTGCACTCCATGGTAGCCCTTATGCACAGTCCTGGTATATCCAAAACATCTTCAGGTCTCCATGCAAACCACGGTCCATCTTCCAAAAGGCTCTTCCAGCCTATTCCTCAGGGACTTCATGCCCTGCCTTCATGCTGCATCTCAGCGGCTCCTGGAACCGTGTGCAACTCATGATGACCATTCCATGCATTTTTCATGCTTCCAAAACTAATACCAGGTGTGAAGGACACAGCCATATTCTTAATCCAGGGACAAAATAAACCATAGCCTTGAAAAGCAGGTTCCTTCTCCAGTCAACTCTTTCCAAGAATTTGCATTTTTAACAGTCTTTCCTCAGGCATCCTCTCCATTGTTTTAATGTAAATCAAGTCTGGCCACCTTCCTTCCACCTTCCTTAAGATTGCTAATGTGTTTGACAATAGCAGTTAAACCAGCCTCAATGCTTCTACTTTTAACTTGCTTCAAGTCTTCCAACTTAAAATCTTAAATCTCTCAGTCCAATATCTTTAGCCAAGTACATCAGTCCATTACAAATTTAAGTTTGATCAAACACTCTGGGCCTGGATAGCGGAACGTAGCCATCCCTTATGCCAGTAGCCCAGTTCCAACAAAGTCCTCTGCCTTCTTTCCTTCCCCTTAGAAAGCTCATAAGCCAAGCCTCGAAGTTCAATACTATCTGCACTTAGCATTCTCAAACTCTCATCAGAATAGTCCATAAAACTTGGCTTACCACTCCAGAAGGCATCTTCAGTTGCAAGCACCAAGTCCATGCCCATTCCTCCAAAACAAAGGTTCAAAAGAGAATAATATCCACGGTCAGGTTCATCTCACCCCACACTCCTTGGTACCACTTTACTGTAGCAGACAGCTTCAGGTTCCCTGAGATGAACTTCCAGACCAGGCACAGTTATGGATGGAGGAAGGGATATTATTTATTGAAGCTTAAAGATCCAGGGAAGTTCCATAATGGCAAGAGAAGCGGCCTGCTCTCCACAGGACCAAGCAGAGAGAGAGAAAGCCAACCAGCCACCACAGCACACAGAGTAAAACTACAGCCAAAAGGTCACACAGCACACTTCAGGAACTCCTGCTAGGCACATTTGCATATCTTTACAATGGAATCTCAAACCATCACCACACCTTAAGACCAGCCCCAGTGACCTTGCCTCTAGCAAGGTGATTGCAGATGCAAACTATAAAGTAATAAAACATTGAATATATTGGGGGGGACATATATTCAAACTACCACAGGAGAGAGACAAAAACCAAGAAATAAAGAGAGAAAGGAAGAGAGAAAACAAAAACAAACAAACAAACAAACAAAGATGAAAAGATCTGCCAACCTGTGCTTTCCCAAATTAAAAATTATTATTTTAAATATTTCATTCCTTCATTTATTTCACAGAGGTGAAAGAGAGGGACAGGGAAGAGACACAGAGAGAGACAGAGAGGGAGAATGGGCACAGCAGGGCCTCCAGCCACTGCAAATGAACTCCAGATGCATGCACCACCTTGTACATCTGGCTTACGGGGGTCCTGGGGAATGGAACCTGGGTCCCTTGGCTTTGCAGGCAACTGCCTTAACCACTAAGCCATCTCTCCTTCTCTGGTCTTTACTTTTTATCTTTTTGGTCTTTTGATGTCAGGTCTCACTCTAGTTCAGGCTGACCTGGAATTCACTATGTAGTCTCAGGGTGGCCCCAAAATCACGGCGATGCTCCAACCTCTGCCTCCTGAGTGCTGGGATTCAATGTGTGCACCAACATGCCTGGCACTGCAGCTCTTTTGTTTTTTAAAGTTATTTCATTCTTGTTTATTTATTTGAGAGAGAGGCATATAGAGAGATTATTAAAACTTATTTTACCCACTATCTACTTATGTTTTCAGATGTATTGTAATGTTATCTTCAGATATATGATTAAAGTGTGTTTTGGCACACACTTGTAATCCAATTATTCCGGAGGCTGAGGTGGGAAGAGTGTTTGAGACTATCCTGGAATACACAGCAAGGCCTACTCTAAATAAATAATAAACCCAACATAGAAGTGCAAAGTGTGGTTTCTGTTGTGGTTTCAATGGGAATTGTCCTCCCACAGGCTCAAGTGTTTGAACACTTGGTGGTGCTGTTTTGGGTGGTTTGGAACCTTTGGCACTGTGAACTAGCTGGAGGAAGGTGGAGAATGGGACTTGGAAAGTAGTACCCACCTCTGGTTCTGACCCAAAGCTCTCAGCAGGGGTCAAGCCACTGCTATCACGGATGTGTTAGAACTTTCCAGAAAGTTTGAGAGAGTGGTTAAGGTGTTTGCCTGCAAAGCCTAAGAACCCTGGTTCAATTCCCCAGCTCCCAATTAAGCCAGATACACAAGGGGCACATGTGTCTGGGGTGTGTTTGCAGTGGCTGGAGGCCCTGCTGTGCCTGTGTTCTCTCTTCTCTCTCTTCTCTCTCTCTCTCTCTCTCTCTCTCTCTCTCTCTCTCTCTCTCTCAAGTAAAAAAATACATAGTTTTTTTTTTTTTTAAAAATCACCTGACAGTCAAGAGGATGTTAAGTCAGACACACAGGTGGACAATGCAGGGATGAAGGTTACTTCTAGACAGTTCGGCTTTGATTCTGACATTCCCATCTCTCCACAATCAGAAGTTCTGTCCTCAGAAATGTAGGTGCAGCTGCTTCTTGGGAACTTTGGATCACAAAGGCAATGGGTTAAATAGGACATCTGGGGTGAGAAAGATGGCTCAGCAGATAAGTGTTTTCCTGCAAAGCCTAAGGACCATGGTTCGAGGCTCAATTCCCCAGGCCCCATGTAAGCCAGATGCACTATTTGTCCATGCATCTGGAGTTCGTTTGCAGTGGCTAGACACCCTGGTGCGCCAATTCTCTCTCTCTCTCCCACTCTCTCTCTCCTTCTCTCTGTCACTCTCATATAAATAAATAAACAAATAATAATTTTAAAATAAGGAATACTGGGCCTGGAAAGATAGCTCAGCCATTAAGGCACATGCTTGCAAAGCCTAAGAACCTGAGTTAAATTCCCCAGTACACAAGTCAAGTCAGATACACAACCTGGGACAAGAGAGGAAGTTACAGGTCAGCCTAGGCCAGAAGAGAACTGAGGAGTTCAGCTCAGGTGTCTTACCATGCCTTTGTGACAGGGTCTCTTTATGGTCTGGAGCTCACCAACTAGGCTAGACTTGTCAGCCAGTGAGATCCAGGGCTCCTCCTGTCTCCACCTGGACAGATACAGCAACCACACCAAACATTCACATGGATCCTGGGGTCGCAGCTCAAGTTCTTATGCTTGTGAGGCAAACACTTCACCAAATATCTCCCCGGCCTTGTTTATATTTTGTTTGTTTTTATTTTGTATTCTTTTGGTTTTGTCAGGTAGGGTTTCACTCTAGTCCAGGCTGACCTGGAATTCACTATGTAGTCTCAGGGTGGCCTTGAACTCACGGTGATCCTCCTACCTCTGCTTCCCTAATGCTGGGATTAAAGATGTATGCCACCCACGGGCTTTGTTTTTATTTTTATTTTATTTTATTTTTGTTTTTTTGAGGTAGGGTCTCACTCTAGCCCGGGCTGACTTGGAATTCTATATGTAGTCTCAGGATGGCTTGAACCCCAGCGATCCTCCCTCCTCAGCCTCCTGAGTGCTGGGATTAAAGGGAAGTAAGGGGGGGAGAGGAGAGGTGGGAAAGGAGGGGGGGAAGGGAGGGGAGGGGGGGGAGGGAAGGGAAGGAAGGAAAGGAAGGAAGGAAGGAAGGAAGGAAGGAAGGGGAGGGGATGGAGAGGGAGAGGGAAAATGAAAGAAAGAAAGAAAGAGGGAGGGAGGAAGAAATAGCCGGGTGGGTGGCATATCCCTTTAATCCCCCAGCACTGGGGAGGCAGAGGTATGAGGACTGTCTGAGACTACATAATGAATTCCAGGTCAGCCTGGGCCAGAGTGAGACACTGCCATGGAATGGAAATAATAATAATAATAATAATAATAATAATAATAATAATAACAACAACAACAACAACAACAATAATAATAAAAATTTTTAAATGAAATGACATGAATGCAATAGTGTTGACAAGAATGCTGGCAGTGAACAGGGTTTGAGATACAGGGTGATGAAAGCCCTTTGTGGTAGTGGTTGTCTATCATTTCTCCTTCCCATCATGGCCCTGAAAAGCAAAGATACTCCACACTTTCCACCATGTCTGCCAAGACTCTTTCTAGGTATCTGGCTTTGAAGTAAATTTAAGGAAAATGAGAGAGAAAAACTGATTGCAGATTAAGAGTTTTATTGGCAGCTTGAGGAATTCATTTCTATGCTCTTTCTCTCTCTCTCTCTCTCTCTCTCTTTCTATGTGTGTGTGTGTGTGTGTGTGTGTGTGTGTGTGTGTGTGTGTAGTGCTAGCTAGATACTTTGTATGGTTCCATCATGTGTTGGTACCATGATTTCCTTTCCTCCCTGCCCCCATTCCACTGAGGCCTTCCTCAGTGGTATTGCTTGTGTTCACCATGGGGTTGTATGTTATGATTTGTGAGAACAGCAGTCATTCATTGTGTGTGGTGGGGACAATGCCGCCAGATACTACCTCCCACAAAGTGGCTCTTACAATCCTTCCACCCTCCCTCTTCTGTAAAATTTTCTAAGCCGCTGAGAGATAAACACTAAAGTAGACTTAAAATACCCCCACCAAGGCTCAGGAAATAACCCTTTAAGGCTACTTCATAGGCAGTTTGCAAAGCAATTTTCTATATATTTTTATATATTTGACAGTCTTTTATAAAATCAAACTAGATCTACTTATGAAAACAAAATCTTGAACTGGGCATGGTGGGCACACACTTTAATCCCTGCACTCTACAGGCAGAGGTATGAAGATTGCAGCAAGTTTGAAGCCACCCTGAGAATACATAGTGAATTCCAGGTCAGGCTGAGCTAGAGGGAGATCATACCTTGAAAAACAAAACAAACAAACCAAAAATCACTGGGAACTGTAAATATAGCAGTGCTATCTAGGCAGCCGGGCCTTACAATGTTATACATTTGCAAGTAATCAGTCAACATTAAAAATAAATAAATAAAATCATTGAACATGGTGGTGTACACCTTTACTCACAAAGAGGTAGGATGATTGCTGTGAGTTTGAGGCCAGTTTGAGACTAAATAGTGAATTGCAAGTCAGCCTGGGCTATTACCAAGACCCTACCTCAAAAAAATAATAAATAAAATCTTACTTTACCACTATGCTTATAATTAAATGTCAGTATGCTTAAAAATGATTAATTTGGCCCCATGTTATTTACTCATTTGTGGCCTATATTATTAATAAATCCACCTGATAAAACATTCCTGAGAGTTTTTATGAAGAAATAGGTTAACTTGTTCTTGAAGAAAAGGTAGTGTGGATATATCATGAATTAACAGGAGCTTGAAAGCTCCAGAAAATGGTGTTAAAGACAAGAACGATTAATTATCCTGATACAATTAGTGAATATTGTATAAATGTATTGAAATAGCACAAAGTACACGAGAAATGGTTATATTAATCAAAAATTACTTACAAAGTATTTAAAAAGATGGAAATGCTTATTTCCCTGGTTTGATCATTACACACTGTACACTCACTGAATTATGACACTGTATTCCATAATTTTTTACAATTAAAATAATTTGAAAAATTGAAAATAAGTAGAGACAGATGGCAACTGTGCTAATTGAACAGATGAGCAACCAATCCTCAAAAGCACTTCTAGTACTGGTCTTTGTGTCTTAGAGTTGATTTGAGAGAGAGAGAGATCTAATTAGTTCTTTTAGGGATAAAGGTGGAAAATATTTGTTTATATAGGTAAGAAATAGCTTTGTTTCCTACATCCACAAAGCCAGAAGACCATTTTATGATATGTATAACCCAATGGCACTGTATGAAAACTTTTCAGTGAATTTTGGATTTTAGATTACACATGTTAACTTCAAATGATTAATTAGTTAATCTTGCCTTTCCAAACCAACCTATTTCCATACAAACCAATATTCATCTCCTCACGAATATCTGAACGGAAAACACAGACAGCACATTTTATTTCATAGCAGATGAAAAACAGGATAGGGAAAGCATCCACACACAGACTTACTGAGGTGTACAAGTGTCCCTCACTGTTCCCTGCCAAATAGAGCTTGGTTTGAACTCCTTCAACAGCCACCACTCAAAGACCCACAGGGATGAGGTTAAAGAGAGCTGAAAATTCATAGAAAGTGAAAAGGTTACACTTCTTGATTTCATAGTTTTCCAATGTGTTCCACAGGAGAATCTGGCTCCCTAAAGGTAGTATGGACTGGACAAGTATGTACATAGACATGTAGCCACATAAAAACTAAAGCCTCATTCACCTTCTAGTGTACTTGACTCATGGTTTCCATTACAGTCATTTATCTGGGGCTATAAGTACATATTCTCAAAGACTCCAGGTACAATGGAAGACTCTAGACTCAGTACCCTAGTTTATAGAATCAGAATGAGGAATACTGATGCTTCTTGGGTGATCTACCACAAGGAAGTGTTTTGCACATTAAATAGCATCATCCTTTATAAAAGTAAGCTATTTTAATAATTTTTTCTTAAATTTATTTATTTGAGAGAGAGAGAGAGAGAGAGAGAGAGAGAGAGACAGAAAGAGAGAGAGAGAATGGACATGTCAGGGTCTTCAGCTGCAGCAAATGAACTTCAGATGCACATGGCACCTTGTGCATCTGACTTCCATGGGTACTAGGGATTACATCCTCAGACCTTTGACTTTGTAGGCATGTACCTTAACCACGAAGCCATCTCTCCAGTCAAAAACTAAGCTTTTCAACTGCTTCCCTAGGTAGTTGACCAAATTTACACTGCCAAGGACAGAGATACCAGTCAGTTGGGAAGTGATTCCTATACTCTTAGAAGAGACATTATTAGCCGGGCGTGGTGGCACACACCTTTAATCCCAGCACTCGGGAGGAAGAGGTAGGAGAATTGCCGTGAGTTCAAGCCCACCCTGAGACTACATAGTTAATTCCAGGTCAGCCTG
The DNA here is from genome assembly GCA_036365145.1 of Orientallactaga sibirica. NCBI lineage: Eukaryota > Metazoa > Chordata > Mammalia > Rodentia > Dipodidae > Orientallactaga > Orientallactaga sibirica. Next base: position 43,882 of record JAEOAD010000614.1, read on the forward strand.
GGCCAGAGTGAGACCCTACCGAAAAAAAAAAAAAAAAAAAAAAAAAAAAAAAAAAGAGAGAGAGAGAGAGAGAGACATTATTGGTCGAATATCTTCATTTAAATAATCTGCCAGAGCCCACTGGCAGATTCAAGCATTCCCTGAGTGGGGGGAGTGAGGATTAACGAAAAAGAAAGACAAGAGAGACAAGAGATGAATTTGGGAGGGCTGTCCGTCAATACCTAGGCCCCAACTTTATTTAGTTTAGCGTTTTTATACTTCTTCTCAGAGCACAAGGATGCAATGGAACAAATAAATAAATAAAGGATTTCTCAGAGAAAAACTGCATCACAAAACAGTTTTTAAATCTTTGCACAAGGATTTAGATCAAATGGTAAATAAACATTTTCAGAAAAACTGCATCCAAAAATTTCCATATCTTTCTTTAGATCAAAGGAACACTTCCTCCCAATTTCCATATTCTGAGCAGGTAACTGATTCTGGTTTATCTTTAGCCCATTGTCAAACAGAAGTTAAGTCAAGATCAAATGGCTCCTGACAATAATCTATATAATTTCCAATCTAACCCTCCTCCAAACATATCTAGACCTTGCAATAATAAGTCATATTCTCCCGGAGAAGATTTTATTAAAGAACATAAATTTTCCAAGTCAGTCTTGAGAGGGGTCTAATTTTAGTCTTGAAGAACAAAGATTAAATCAATAAAAACAAGGAGGCAGGTTTTGTGGTGCATGCCTTTATTCCCAGCACTTGAAACTCTGAGGCAGGAGGATCATCGTGAGTTTGAGGTCAGCCTGGGGCTACAAAGTGAGTTCCAGGACACCCCACACTAGAGTAAGACACTGACTGAAAAAGAAGGGGTATTTTATCAATTTTTTTCCTGCAAAATAGTTACAAGTGGGAATCCAAATGGTGCCAATGAGGCCTTCATCTCTTCATTGGAAGGTCTGACTGCATGAAATTTACACCCAAGCTCTCCTCACAACCACACACCACTCACTTGAGACAACCAGTGGGTGTCCTCCCACTACTGGCTGTCTACTCCCTCCCACACCATCAACATAAAGAAGAGAGTACATTTTTAAAGCATAGTGCTTATCACACACATCTTTTGAAAATAGCTGTGCACCTTTCTCTCAGGAGTCATGGACCAAGGCTGATAATTTTTATCCTGTTTTGTAAGTTTACTGAGGATGATAAATTTCCATAAACAAAAATATAGAAATGTCAGTGCATGCCTAAGAAGAGTGTTCTCGGATCACTCGTTTCTGTGCATGTATATTCTCTGCAGTAGATAGGATAGGATAACACGAATGAAAAATATTAATGAGAAGTACTCCTTGCTGAGCCTACAGTGTATCTTTCTCTTAAAATCAGGGTACTTACCAAAGAGGAGCTAGTACATACTGTATGGTTCAAAGTACAAGTATTCCCACCACAAGCCACTGGTGGTGCTTTATTCAATACTTGTCATAGTAAAGCTGTGCCCTTTGTTTACGTGAGATAAAGGAAACTAATTGCACAGATTTCAAGCCGGAATTCTGTACTAATATCTGACAATGCAATGTACAGGAAATAAGTGTAATATCTTGAGTATGTCGTGTATATGTCATATATGCCTTGCTCACAGCAGGTGCTCAAAACATTCGTAGACTGACAGAAAACTGTACAATGAAAAACACGATAATTATTTTGAGAAGTAATAAATCACAATCCCATTATATAAGCCATCATTAAAAAATCTGAACGCTTAAAACTAAATTTTTCCTTATGGTTTGGTTTATAAAATGTATTACTATGAATTACTTGACAACTATAAAAACTGTCTGAAACCAGGTTTGGTCATAGTAAAATCTAATGGAAAATAATGATAAATGAAATTCAGAATATTTCTAGAACTTCATTATTTTACAATATTCTAAACCTTCTTTGTTGTCGTTTTGGAATATTTTAAAAATTATTTTGTGAGTAGAGAGAAAGAGAAAGAGTGTGTGCATGGGCATGCCAGGGTCTCTCGCTCTACAAATAAACTTTAGATATATGTGTCACTATGTGCATTTGGCTTTACCTGGGTTTTGAGGAACCAAATTTAGGCCAACAGGCTTTACAAGCAAGGGCCTTTAACCATTGAGTCATTTCCAGCTCTTCTTATTATTTTTTTTTTTTTTTTTCTGAGGTAGGGTCTCACTGTAGCCCAGGCTGACCTGGAAATCACTCTGCAGCCTCAGGGTGGCCTCAAACTCATGGCAATCCTCCTACCTCTGCCTCCCAAGTGCTGGGTTTAAAGGCGTGTGCCACCACGCCTGGCCCTATTAGTTATCTCAAAGCAACTTTTAGCAGAAGAGTTCAGGATATGCTTTGGGTCTCTGCATCTGTCCCAGGGCAATTTCACTGCAGCAAGCCCTTCACAGTGACAGAGGTGAGAAAGCCACCACCTTCGCACCACGCACACCAGCTAGGCGGCCTCCTCCGCACAAGCTGGCCTTCAAACTCCCCTGACAAGGTCGCCCCAACCCCTCCACCATCCTCCAATCTAAGGGGGGACATGTCAAAAGACAAAAGCCCCTTCCCACCTCGTCTCCTTCTGTGCCGCTTTGGAGTCAGAGTTGGACCCGGAAGAGACATTTAACTTGTTTTTGTCGCAGCTGGTCCTGCCTTTGCTCAGGCTGCGGACACACCGGCAGGCATGGGATTTCTTGTGCTCTCGGCTGGTCTATTCTGACGGAGGAGCGAGCAGGGACAACTGCAGCCACAGCCACGACGCCCACAGCACCCGTTCTTTTGGGGCCCCTCGGTGGGTTCGCCTCGGGCCCCTTCTCTGAGCCGCCACCGGCCTAGGCTCTTCTTGGCCTGCGCTGGGCTCGGGTTTCTGGGCGCTCGGGTTTCGCCGAGGAGCGCCGTGGTCCGGCGCCCGCGGGCGGCTGGCAGTCTGTGTCCGAGCCGACGCCACAGTCCCAGGCAGGGATGGCAGGCTGCACTGACTGGCAGGCTGAGGAGACTGTGCGGCCTTCAGGTGGGCTTGTGGCCCTGAGCCCCGAGGACACTGTGCAAGTCCAAGCCTCTCCTGTTGGAGTTGGAGGCATCCCCCGCCCTGTGCAGCACGGAGAGTGCCTGAGGAGGGAGGGGGAGCGAGATCAAGGGCGCGGGGGCGGTCCCCGGGGAGAGGCCACGGGGCGGGCGGGGGGAGGAGGAGACAACGCGGAGGAGCGCGCTCCGGCCCTGGCCCCCTCCCAGTCCTCTTCCAATAGTCCTTGAAACTTCTAAGCCTGATGATAGCAAAAGTTGGCCAGTTCCAGCTTTCCGGCAGTGATCAAACAGGTAATATCCTCACACCTCCCCGTTGCTGTTCCTGCTGCTCGGTGTGAGGCGCAGTCACAGGATGTGAATTCATCTCCACAGGCCCCCTCCCTCCTCCCTAAGAGCACAATAGCCTCAGGGTGGCCCTCTCCCTTGAAGGTTACTCCCCTCTTTCAGGGAGCCCAGCTACTGATTGTCTCCAGAGGGCCTCCCAAACAACCCATCCCCAAATGCCCTGAGGGTCACTCAGCCTAACACCTGTAGAGGCCCAAGGTCCTGCCCTGGTGCCCAAAGCTGGCCCTCGCTTGCCCTCTGGACAGAGCTTTGGCAGTGAACAGTGATGGAGGAAGAGCCCTGGCATGAGGGAGTTGCATTCAGGAGCTGCGCTTGGCTCCGCTTTTGGGAAGGGGAGGAGTGGGATTGGGTTCTTCTTCCCTGAGTGTCTGACTCTTAGCTGGCCAGTGGGAGCCTGGGTTGGAGCCCTTGGAAGTTCGCCAGACCCCTGCCCCGGCCTGAGTGACATAAGGCTCCCACCCACTGAGGTATTTTGCATGGCCACACTTGTTGCCAGCCACTCAGAAGAGGCAACAGACAGGCTCAGCCCCAGCTGGGGGGGGGGCAGGGGCAGGGGCAGGGGCAGCCACTACAGAGCTGAACACCACGCTGCCACCCAGTGGTTTTTGCTGACTTTTCATATCATGCCAATTTGTGTGAGCCAAACCCCCTTTTCTCCCTAGCCCCCTCATCTCTAGCGGGTTGGGTTTGGGAATCCATGCAGTGAGCTTGAATGGTTGGCCATAGGCAGTATTTGGGAAATACACAGCCCAGTCTCTTTTAGCTCTAGCCCATCTCCAATGTTTTGATTTTCTTTTACCTGATCCTCAAGAAAGCGCCTTCTCTTCCAAGTCTGACCTGGAAATCACTATGCATTCTCAGGGTGTCATCAAACTCATGGCAATCCTCCTACCTCTGCCTCCCAAGTGCTGGGATTAAGGCGCACACCACCATGCCTGGCCCTCTTCTCAGTTTTCTTAAAGCAACCTTTAACAGAAGAGTTAAGATGATGAGGCAGAGGGAGAAAGTGAAGAGAGATTGAGATTTTTTTGTTTTTTTTTTTTTGCGTTCTTTTCTAAACACTCTCTGAGTTTTTTTTTTTTTAATAAAAAAATAAAATTTAGCCGGGCGTGGTGGCACACGCCTTTAATCCCAGCACTCAGGAGGCAGAGGTAGGAGGATTGCCATGAGTTCCAGGCCACCCTGAGATACATAGTTAATTCCAGGTCAGCCTGGGCCAGAGTGAGACCCTACTGTGAAAAAAAACAAAAAACAAACAAACAAACAAACAAACAAATAAAATAAAATAAAATAAAATAAAATAAAATAAAATAAAATAAAATTCTTAAATTCCAACAGCTTGAAAGGTAGGAGGAAGAAAAGCAAAAAACATCAGCCATCTATATATGGTCTTACCTACTCCTGAATAATGGTATGAATTAAGTAGCAGAACATGTATTTTTCCTTATTAACACCAAATTTCTGTGAAGCCTGATTCAAAAACACACATGCAAAAAAACAAAAAAAAACAAACAAAAATCCCTAAAACCTAGAAGACAGCACTAAATGTGATATGGCTGTTCATCCATATTAGTCCAATATTTGTTTCAGACATTCAAGATAGAATCAGTATTTCATAAAACCTGTCCTAGCTGTGTCAAGAGATTAGTCTTGTAGATAAAAATAAAAGAATAAGTTATAGCAGAGAAAAACTTAGAGAAAACCACTATATTTCTGCACGCTTTGTTGTTTTAGTTTATCTGTTTTATTTTGGGCCAAGGTCTTGCTTTCTTTCTTTGACTGGTGTGATACTTGCTATGTCGCTCAGACTGGCCTTGCTGAACTATGGGCAGTCTCCCTGCCTCGTCCTCCATAGCGCTAGCATTACAAACATGTATCACCTTGGTCAGCATAGCTTTGCTTTCTCTAATTCTGGACTATTTCTTCACAGATTGAAGAGCAGGATGAAAAAATTTCAGGGAGAAAGCAATTACTTGCATTTGTGTTTTTAAAGCATATTTAATAAATACTAAAAATTCTTCAATTTCAATCATACTTTTGAAGTTGTTAATAAATGCATTTCCTTATTACTTATTCTCTTTGTGTCTACTGAAAACAGATGCTTTCTATATTAAAAGGACCATTTTCTCAGCGCTGTGCACGTAGTTGGCACGTAGTGTTTGCTGTATTCTACTCTATAGGCACACTTCTTCATCACTTAAGATAGAGTTATTTCTCTAACAGGGTAATTAATAAAGATATTATTTTAAAGAAAATTAGAGAATTGACATATATAACTGATTTGAAGAGAAAGGGAAACTTATCCATTTTAAATAGCCTTCATTGTACCCAACGCAGATACAATAAACCGTCACTATGAAATGCCTATCATTTGTTTTATATTCAAAAAATAAATAAGTTAGCTGGGCATGGTGGTGCTTGCCTTTAATCCTAGCACACAGAAGGCAGAGGTAGGAGGATCACTGTGAGTTCAAGGCCACCCTGAGACTACAGAGTGAATTCCAGGTCAGCTGGACTAGTGTGAGACCCTACCTGGAAAAACCAAAATAAATGAACGAATGAATGAATAAATAAATAAATTATAAGTTCTAATTTGCACATTATGAAGTTTTATTGACTGACACTATTATAATAAGTCTAGGTAACATAAGCTTAAATGTACAACATCAAACATGTTTTTAGAAATGGATATATTTGGGAGACAATGAAATTATTTGTTATCATGTTCTTGCTTACTATTTCAAGTTAACATAACAGAAAAACAATTATATTGAATTCAATGAGAAAGTCAGATAAAAAAAAATTGAAAAAATAAAAGCGTAATACAAGTAATACACATTAATGAACTGCTATACAAATGAGTGACAGTGGAAAAATACAACCTATAATCCTATTCCACTCATTTAATTAATGAGTTACAATGAATGCCAAAACTTGTTTGGCTTGAGGGAGTATATATATATATTTGAATGGCTATACTTTCATATTGATAGATTAATCATTAAGCGTTCTATCTTTTCTTTTCTTTTTTTTTTTTTTTTTTTTTTTTTTTTTTTTTTTTTTTTTTGTTTTTGGAGGTAGGGTCTCACTCTAGCCCAGGCTGACCTGGAATTCACTTTGTATTCTCAGGGTGGCCGCGAACTCATGGCGATCCTCCTACCTCTGCCTCCTGAGTGCTGGGATTAAAGGCGTGCGCCACCATGCCCAGCAAAGCGTTGTTTTTGTGATGGTTTCTGTATACATACCCTGAATGGGGAAGTGACGTTAGCCCCTCAACTTCCCCTCTCTCTTAATATCAAGCCTAGAGTCAAGCACCACTAATCTGCTTTCTTTCTTTTTTTTTTTTTTTTTTTTTGTTTTGTTTTTTTTTTTTTTTTTGCAAGGTAGGGTCTCACTCTGGTCCAGGCTGACCTGGAATTAACTATGTAGTCTCAGGGGGCCTCGAACTCTTGGTGATCCTCCTACCTCTGCCTCCCGAGTGCTGGGATTAAAGGCGTGTGCCACCACGCCTGGCCGCTATTTTTCTTTTGAGATAATTTCCATGTGCATGAATCGAGTTATAATAATATGTATCTTTGATTGACTTACCATTCTGTGCATTACTCTGACTAAACACAGATTATGGTCATCAGGCTATGTTCTTTAATAGTTTTGGGATGTCATTAGTACACAGAAATGTCATGCATTTTCAGTGGGAGTTATAAGGCAACGAAGAGCAGAAGCTATCCATAGGTAGGAATGGAATAATTAGACCTATATTTAAAGATCCATAGTAACAAATGGAGCCTAGGTTTTGTGTGTGTACATGTGTGTGTTGTATTTCTCCTAAAATGATTACATACAGTTTGATCTTGATGTGTTTAACATAGGATACTTAGTAAGACACAGCACAAAGAACCCTCAATTCTTTTTATACTTTTCCTTTCCAGGAAAGATATATGAACACCAGATCAAAATACATGTATATTTTTTGTATTTGGAACTAGACATTAAAAGTTGACAGGGCAAAACTTGACCAGGTGGGGCTCATTGGTAGCTTACCATAAAGTTCCGTTTAATAGTGCCCATTGTTCCCAAGAAAACAGAGCAATATACTTCCATTAATGACTCCCCAAACATCACTTTGTAATATAATTTGAGGAATGTTTTATTATTAATCACTATGTATTAATGTTGATTTTTTATTTAATTCTAGTAAAATATATTCCTTCATTTGGATTGTTGTTTTAAATAGAATGCATGCATAGAGGTGGAGAGATGAGATGGCTTCGCAGTGAAGGCCCTTGCCTGCAAAGCCAAAGGACCCAGGTTCAATTCCCCAGACCCACATAAACCAGGTGCACAAGGTGGTGCATGCATCTGTAATTCATATGCAGTGGCTGGAGGCCCTGGCACGCCCATTCTTTTTTTTCTCACTCTATCTGCCTATTTCTCTCTCTCCCACTCTCAAGTCAATAAATAAAATAAAAATAAAATATAGAATCTTATGCATGAAAGGGCAACTGGGATTCGTTATGAAACTTTAATATCAACACAGTAATACAGGAATTTGCAAAAAGAGAAAAATCATCTGACATAGAGGGTCTTTAATCTTAGGAACTAAGAGCTTTGGAAGAATCATGGAAGATGACTTCCTCTTCTAAGCCTAGGAAGCATTCTTAAAATGTGTAAAGCTCTTCAGTCCTTAATATCAAAAGCCTTGTCTATGACTTAGCTATCTCTAGCTATGTAGTTCTGAAAGTAGTCTTTAGTGCTCAGATCTATTTTCCTCCACTTTTCCTCTCAGGCAACGATGGGGGTGTAGCAGACAGCTTCAGGTTCACTGAGAAGAAGCTGGCCTGCCTTCATAGGACAGAGAGCAGGAATGGTGTCCACTCAGCTTCCCTCTGTCAATTTCTAAGGTACGCACTTGACTGCTTGTCTCTGTGTCCCGGTCACGCCTTCCCAAAGCCCGGGAAGTGCGCAGGCACACACACACACACACACACACACACACACACACTACATATATGATGCTCAGGAGATACATCCAGGATAGGATATGCTTTGGGTCTCTGCACCTGTCCCAGGGCAATTGCACTGCAGCAAGCACATTACAGTGACAAAGGCAAGAAAGCCATTGCCTTTGCATGCATGTACACTGGCTAAGCAGCCTCATCCCCACAATCTGGGCTTCAAACTCCCCTTACATGGCCACCCCAACCCTCCACCATCCTGAAATCTAAGGGGGGACATGTCAAAAGGCAAAAGCACCACCTGGTCTCCTTCTGTGCCTTCTGGCCTCTTCTTGGAGCCAAAGAGTTGGACTCGGGAAAAGATGTTTAACTTGTTTTTGTCGCAGCTGGTCTTGCCTTTGCTCGGGCTTTGGTCGGGGCCATGAGTTCAAGACCAGCCTGAGAACACACAGTGGGTTCTGGGTCAGCCTTGCCTACAGCCACACCTGACCAAAAAACCATATTAATAATAATAATAACAATAATAAAAATAAAATAAAATAATAAAATAAATTTTAAAAGTAAAATAAAATAATAAATAATGAAATAGAAAGTTAAATAAATATTGAATTAAATTAAATTAAAAAGTAAAATAAAGTAATAAAATAACAAATAATAAGATATCAATACTAAAATTTAAAAAATTAAATAAATTGATAACATATTATATAAATAATAGAATAAATAAAATAAAATAAAAATAAGAAAATTGCAGTCAACTTGCTTAGGAGGAGGAGCGTCGTGGCCATGAGTTTGAGGCCAGCCTGAGACGACAGTGGATTACGAGTCAGACTGGCCTAGAGCCACACCCGACTCAATGGTAATCATAATAATGACGATGATAATAATAATAAAAAAATAATAAAAATGAAATCGGGCTGGAGAGATGGCTCAGCAGTTAAGGGACATGGCTGCGAAGCCTAAGGATCCAGGTGCGACTCTCCAGGACCCACGTAAGTCAGATACACAATGTGGCGCATGCATCTGGAGTTCGTTGCAGGGGCTGGAGGCCCTGGCGTGTCCATTCCCTCCCTCTCTCTGTATCTCTCTATCCCTCTCTATTTCTCTCTCTCTAATCAATAAATAACTAAAGTATTTTAAATATGTATTTTCATTTATTTACTTATTAGACACACAGAGAGGTTGTGCACTGGACAGGCCTTGAGCCAGGATGCCAGCCATATGGCCTTTTAAGATTTCTTTATCTTTATTTCTTCCTTTAATAATTTACAGTTATTGCCGGCCATGGTGACACACATCTTTAATCCCAGCACTCAGGAAGCAGAGGTAGGAGGATCGCTGTGAGTTCAAGGCCACCCTGAGATGACTACAAAGTTAGTTCCAGGTCAGCCTGAGCCAGAGTGGTGAGACCCTATCTCAAAAAAAAAAAAAAAAAAAAAAAAACATTTATTTAATTATTTAGATTTATTTGCTATTTATTTATTTTTATTATTTTCGTTATTTATTTATTATTTATTTAGATTTTTATTTTTTATTTAAATTTATTTATTATTATTTGTCGTTATTTCTTTATTATTTATATTTTTATATTATTTACATTCATTTATTTAGTCTTTATCCTTATTTGTTTATTATAGTTATTTATTTTTTATATTCGTTTATTTAATATTTATACTGCTTTGTTTATTATACTTATTTAGTAATAATATTTATTTATTGTTTTATTTATTTATTATTTATATTCATTTTTGATATGTATCCTTATTTATCATATTTATTTATTGTTTTATTTATTATTTATATTCGCTTGTTTAATATTCATACTGATTTGTTTATTACATTTACTTATCATATTAATTTGTTGTTCTATATTTACTTATTATTTATATTCATTGATTTAGTATTTATTGTTTATTATGTTGACTTATTCGTAGAAGTTTATTTAATATTTACGCTTATACATTGATTTATATTTATTAATTGATTACTTATATATATTTATATATTATTTATAATCATGTGTTTAATATTTATCCTTATTTGTTTATTATATTTATTTATTATATTTATAATTTACATTCATTTATTTAGTATTTAATACTTATTTGTTTATTATATTTGTTTATTATTTATTTATTTATGTATTAATTTATTTATCATTTATGTTCATTTATTTAATAGTCACCCTTATTTGTTTATTATATTTATTCATATAATATATTTACTTATTGCTTTTCTTATTTATTGGTTATATTCGTTTACTTAATATTTATACTGATTTGTTTCTAATATTTATTTATCATATGTATTTATTGTTTTATATTTAATATTTTGGTTTTTTTTTTTTTTTTTTTTTTTTTTTTGTTTTTTTTTTTTTCGAGGTAGGGTCTCACCACTCTGGCCCAGGTTGACCTGGAATTAACTTTGTAGTTTCAGGGTGGCCTCAAACTCACAGCGATCTTCCTATCTCTGCCTCCTCAGTGCTGGGATTAAAGGCGTGCATCACCATACCCTGCTATTTTTATTATTTATATTTGTTTGTTTAATATTTATCCTTAGCCGGGCGTGGTGGCGCACGCCTTTAATACCAGCACTGAACTTGGGAGGCAGAGGTAGGAGGATCACCATGAGTTCAAGGCCACCCTGAGGCTACATAGTGAATTCCAGGTCAGCCTGGACCAGAGTGAGACTCTACTTTTGAAAACAAACAAACAAAAAATATTTCTCCTTATTCGTTCATTATATTCATTTATCATAATTATTTATTTGTTGTTTTATTGATTGATTATGTATATCTATTTGTTCGTTTTATCATTTCACCATTTAGTGGTGAGAGAGAGAGAATGGGACCATCGCATGCCACGGCTTCCCAGGGACCACGGGCACCGCTTTGTGCATTGGGACCTGGGGATTCGAACCCGGGTCCTTGGGCTCCGCTGGCAGGCGCCCTAACCGCTGAGCCACCTTGCCAGACCAAAAGTAGATAGAGCTCAATGAATGAAGCTGTCAGACAGCCTGAGAGAACAGAAACCAGCCCCTCAGTCCCTTACACTCTCCCGATTAAAGGAAGGAAGGAAGGAAGGAAGGAAGGAAGGAAGGAAGGAAGGAAGGAAGGAAGAGGGATGGAGGGAGGGAAGAAGGAAGGAAGGAAAGAAAGGGGAGGAAAAGACTTCTTTAACTGACAACCTCCATCAATAGAAACAATATAAAAAGATGAAAATATCATCCATTTGTAGTGGTGGGATGCCCCCACATCATTCATTCTCCCAGTTAAAAACCCTACAAGTTATCTGCTTTTTAGCGGTTTCTGGGGAGTCCCTGCTGGATACAGAAATCGTGTCTGGGGTACCAACCAACTCTGGGTGAGGAACCAAAAATTATGTAGGAGACACAGACAAGGCTAGCATGTACCCCAACCGCCCTCCCCTCGCCCGGTGAAGAATGGGAAGAAGGGGAGGTGGGGGCGGCAGCAGCAGACGCAGTGAGGTACAGGAGAGGGTAGGAGGTAAAGGCTCTCTCTCTCACACACACTCTCTCTGTCTGTCTCTCAAGAGACTCGTGACAGGATGGGAGTGGTGGGTGGCACTATGCATTCCCACACTCCCGCTTGAAAGAAAAGAGAGAGAGAAGAACGGAAAAGACTTTTTTTTTCTTTTCACTTCCTAACGTATTGTGAAGAACTCTGACATGCAGGCATTACGTTGTTGTGAGTGCTTGTTTCTTTGAGTGTTCATCTAAAAATCATAGGAGAGACAGAAGAAACATACCATGTCCATCACAAAGCAAGCTCCACTTTTAAGAAATGTCGGTTTTATTTTACTTAGAAAAACCTGCAGGGCAACTAGAGGAATCACGCAGCGGGTTAAGGAGGAGGAGGAGGAGGAGGAGGAGGAGGAGGAGGGAGGAGAAGAAGAAGAAGAAGAAGAAGAAGAAGAAGAAGAAGAAGAAGAAAAGAATGGGCTGGGGAGATAGAGGTGGTTGATCCTGTGGTTACTTAAAGGTGGGGTTCAGCCGGGCGTGGTGGCACACGCCTTTAATCCCAGCACTCGGGAGGCAGAGGTAGGAGGATCGCTGTGAGTTCGAGGCCACCCTGAGAATACAGAGAGTGAACTCCAGGTCAGCCTGAACTAGAGTGAGACCCTACCTCGAAAAACAAAAAAAAAAAAAAAAAAAAGGTGGGGTTCAATTCCCCACTAACCATGTAAAAGCAGGTACACGACGTGGCACTTGTGGCCGGAGTTAGTTCCCTCTGCAGTGGCAGGAGAGCCTAGCATTTGTTCTCCCACATGAAAATCCTACAAGTCATCTGTGTAAAATTAAACATTTTTTTTTCTTAGCGGTTTCTGATGAATACCGGGCAACTCCACCTGTAGAACCTGTAGGAGACAGTAGAAGGCTGGCATGTACACCAAACGCCCTTCCCTCGCCTGGCGAAGTACGTAAGCTAGATGCATAAGGGGCACATGCGTCTTGAGTTTGTTTGCAGTGGCTGAAGGCCTTGTGTGCCCATTCTCTCTCTCTCTATCAAATAAATAAATAAAAATAAAAATACATTTAAAATACTTTTTTAAAAGAATGGGAAGAAGAACACACACACACACACACACACACACACACACACACGGCATCCACAACAGTACTTAAACGTGAGACTGGAGTTCATTTGCAGTGGCAGAAGACTCACCATTTGTTCATTCTCATCCATTCCTTTTTATTATCTATCTATCTATCTATCTATCTATCTATCTATCTATCTATCTATCTATCTATCTATCTATCATCTATCTATCTATCATCTATCTATCTATCTATCTATCTATCTATCTATCTACCTATCTACCTATCATCTATCTATCAATCATCTCTGTATGTCTCTCTCCATGGTCTACCATTTCTCATCTTTTAAATAAATAACTCTAAATGATAGATAAGAAAAGAAAGTAAAAAGCTGGGTGTGGTGGCGCATGCCTTTAATCCCAGCACTGGGGGAGGCAGAGGTAGGAGGATGGCCATGAGTTCAAGGCCAGTCTGAGACTACATAGGCTGAAGTCCAGGTCAGCCTGGGCTAGAGTAAGCCTCTACTTCCAAAACCAAAAAGAAAAAAAAGAGAAAAAAAAAATAAAATAAAGTAGCAGTAAGAGTAAGAAGGGGCTGTGAGGACAGAATGAAAACGCCTACAGGGTTCTCTCTGTTGACCATTCAGAAAATATCTTTTTTATTTTAAGGACACATAGTAATTTAGATAAAGATCACAAAGCAGCCTAACATGGTGGCGAACCCCTTTTACTCCAGTGCTCACTCGCTCCAGATGCTGACCTAGGAGGATTTCCGTGAGTTCCAGGCCCCTCTGGGGCTACAGAGTGAACTCTGCACGAGTGTGGCGGGTGTGGGTGAGGGCCTGTTTTCACTTTCACCGTCTCACGTTTCAAACAGCAACCTCTAGATGGCACCCGGGTCCCAGGAAAGCATTTGGCTAACATCACTAGGATGGGTCGCTCTCTGTCTCCCCCTTCCCTCAAATAAAAGCAGAAATCAAGCCGGGTATGGTGGCGCATGCCTTTAATCCCAGCACTCAGGAGGCAGAGGTAGGAGGATGTCCATGTGTTCGAGGCCACCCTGAGACTACATAGTGAATTCTAGGTCAACCTGAGCTAGAGTGAGACTCTAACTCAAAAAAAAAAAAAAAGCAGAAGTCACGCTGTTGCTGCTGGGGGTGGGGCACAGCGGGGAGGATGGCCTAAACAAGTGCCCATGATGATGTCTTCACCAGCAGGGCCTGCTTCATCGGAGCCAACAACACCTGCCCCAGGGCAGGCTGTCATTGCTGCAGGCAGATACACACACACATACAATCTCTCTTTGGCCTTTCTGTCCCACCCAGACTCACAGAGCTTGATGTTTGGATGGAGCCAGGCAAAATGAGGAGTAGTCAGCTCACTCACCAGGCTACCTATATTTCTAAGGGTGAAAAAGATAGCCAGCCACTCCAAAAATGTATGCATTGTCTGGAGAGAGGGCTCAGCGTCCAGAGGTTCCTGCTTGAAAAATGCATTCAAAAAAGAAAAAGAAAATTAAAAAAAAAAAGAAATAAAGAAAGAAAAAGAAAAATGCATTCAAAATAAAAAGGAAAAGAAAAAGGAAATGCATTCAAGAGCCTGACCCTCACCTCCATAGATCTGTATTTTCTTCTCTTGACTTCTCTTTTTCTCTTCCTCCCGCTTTTCTTACAAAATGACGTCCAATTTGTTAACTTTTACACTTAAAACAAATGACAGTAAAGTTTTATTTAAAGATAAATAATTTTTGGAAATTTTAGATTTTAGGAACATGTTTTAGGAAATCACTTTAACATTTAACAATACAATATACTAGCAGTTTTTCAAGGACTGAGCGACCTCCATAACGTGACATCACTATGGCCAGCTCGGCCTACATTTCAACAAGCAGGCAGAAAACTCTCACGCAGCCACGTGCACAAAATGGCGCCTACATCTGGAATGTATTTGCAGTGCCTGGAGGCCCTGTTGTGCCCATTCTCTCTCTCTTTCCCCCTCCCCCAATAATAAATACGAATACACTCTGAGACTACATAGTGAATTCCAGGTCAGCCTGGGCTAGCATGAGACCCTACCAAAAAAAAAAAAAAAAAAAAAGACCCAAAAAAAAAAAAAAAAAAAAAAGGAAGGCTAGAGAGATGGCTCCATGGTGATGGTTGCTGGCCTCCCAAGCAAGGTTAGATTCCCCAGTACCCACAATACAGCCATGTGCACAAAATGGCACGTGCATATGCAGTGCCTATAGTGTATGTGTCTGGTGGCAAGAGTTCCTAGGGGCCCATACACATGCCTATGTAAATAAAAAAGAAAAAGAAAAGAAAACAGAGAGGAAGGCTGGAGAAATGGCTCCGGGGTCAAAGGTGCTTGCCTGCAAGCCCATGTTGGATTCCCCAGGACACACATATAGCCATGTGCACAAAATGGCGCATGCATCTGGCGTGCATTTTCAGTGCCTAGAAGCCCTGTTGTGCCCATTCTCTCTCTCTTTCTCTCTCAAATAAAAAAGGAAAGAAACAGGAGGAAGGCTGGCTGGAGATAACGGCTCTGTAGTCAAAGGTGCTTGCTACTTCCAAAGCCTGTAGGCCCAGGTTATATTCCCCAGTGGGACCCACACATGTGAAGCTAGAAGTGGGTATGCCAGAAGCTCTGCAAGCTCCAGAACCAGTTATAAGTAAGACAGTGGCTCAAAAGCAGACCAGGTGAAAGAAAGATGGATCGATGAGGACTTCTAACATGTTTTGCTCCACCCTGGTCAGTGAAGGCCAACAAAACCACCTCCCTCCATAGGTGAGCTTATGCATTTTCAGTCTTTTTCTATAAAGAACACATTTTAAAGTTTTTTCTGTTATTCTTTTCTTTCTTTGAACTGTCTGCCTGTTTCCTAGTTTTTTGTTTTGTTTTGTTTTTGTTGACTGGAAACTTTATCTGTAGCCCCAAGCTGGCCTGGAACTCCAAGAGCTAAAAATGGAGATCAGAGTTTAAAAGACAGGCATGGTGGCTCATGCCTTCAATCCCAGCACCCAGGAGGCAAAGGTAGGAGGATCGCAGGTAGTTCAAGGCCACCCTGAGACTACATAATGAATCCAGGTCAGCCTGAGCTGGAATGAAACCTTACCTCAAAAAAACCAAATAAATTAATAAATTAAATAAATAAATAAATAAATAAATAAATAAATAAATAAATAAATGTTAAAAAAAAAAAAAGGAAACCAGAGCTGGGTGTGGTGGCACATGCCCTTAACCCCAGCACCCAGGAGGGGCTCAGGAATTTAGGAGGATCCCCGTGAGTTCCAAGCCATCCTGGACTGGACAGAACAAGTGATTTTGAGTCTATCCTGAGCTAGAGGGTGGTGTACCCATTCCCCTCCACCTCAGTTTTCTGTTTCTTTGCTTGCAAATAATTAAACAAATACGTGGTGTGTGTGTCTATATTCACACCCCAAGGAAGTAAGCAAATTATAGAAATAAAATGAGATGCCTTAAAATAAGAAGAAAATGTCAAAAGAAGAGCAAAGAAATCTACACACACACACACACACACACACACACACACACAAGTCTGTGTCTATTGGAGGGGTGCTGACTGCCACCTGCTGGAACTATGGTGGTACTGTTTATGTGTGGAATTGCACCAAAATGGAGTCAAATAGATTGGGAGCACAGAGACACAGGATGCTGGGAGAGGGGACACATGTGTATGGTGGGAGGGATGGAGGAGCCCTAAGGCGACTCTACTTGAAATCTCTCTGTCCAGTATTGATCATCACTGAATATAAAAGACCCCTACTTTAGGCAAGTTACACTTGTTTTGTTTTTTTTCTAGGGAGGTAGGTCTGGCTCTAATGGGTAGTGACCTTCATATTTTTAGCAGGGTATCTTCTTCCTTTACAACTGTCTACCATTTTTAGATAGGGAGGATCTCTCATTTCGCTGCTCATTGGGCCCTGGTGCCCACTCTCTCTCCTTCTCACTCCTTTTAATTAAATAAATTTAAAATTTTTGCAGGCGTAGTGGCGCACACCTTTAATCCCAGCACTCGGGAGGCAGAGGTAGGAGGATTGCCATGAGTTCAAGGCCACCTTGAGAATATAGAGTGAATTCCAGGTCAGCCTGGGCTAGAGTGAGACCCTGCCTTGGAAAACAAAACAAAACAAAACAAATAAATAAATTTTAAAAATTAAAACATATTATTTATCTCCAAGAGTCAAATGTGATGCACCGGCCAGTAATTCCAGCATTTGAGAAGTCGAGGCCTGAGTTGCAGTCGTCTTTGCTATATATTGCGTTCAAGATCAGCCTAGGGTGTCTATCTCACCTCCACCACAAATTAATGTTCAGACGCCAGCCAGGTATGGTGGTGCTCACCTTTAATCCCAGCATTTGGGAGGCAGAGGTAGGAGGATTGCTGTGAGTTCAAGGCCACCCTGAGAATACATAATGAATTCCAGGTCAGCATGAGCTGCAGTGAAACCCTACATCGAAAAAAAAAAAGTTCAGAAGGCATCCAGGCCTCTTGGAGTTGTAGGAAAGACTTTCTGGAGTCTTCTCTGTCTATGAGCCATCTTTTCTCGGAGATCAAAGACATCGACGCTGGATCAGTATTAAGTAATACTGAAGCATGGAATCTAAAACAGAATGAATGAGTTACTCTCTTTAGAGCTATGACCTTATCATGCCCTATTAAAGTTAAAGGAGGAACCACACTTGACAAATTGTCACTTGGGCTCATCTTACCTTGAAGATCATCTGGGTAAGTTCTTTTGTTGAAAGTGGTTCCTCCAGTACTGTTGCAAAGTGGAGACTTGCTCTTGATCCAGGCACTCGCTATCTGAGACCCCTTGCCTTTACAGGAAACCACTGACTTCTCCACCCTGAGTTTGCCATCTTCCTCTGCTGACAGACTTCTGTCACAGGTGTCTGACACTGGAAATTTGATGCTATTGACCCGAGTCAACTATGTCACACTGCATTCGCTTAGCACCAACCCTAAATCCATCTGGCAGGCGGAAGTGGCTGCTCCCTTGCTGTTTCCAAGAGTTTAGACATTATAAGTGTCATTTGTAAAACTGGAAAGCCTACAAATGTTCTTCTCTTGCTACCCAAGTTGTCAATTGCACCAAGAAAATGATAAAAAAAGAGACAGATGTGAATGGGACACATTCACAGCACTGGTTTTGTCTTCAGGTATCCCGCAGTTTTAGGAACGTTCTCTTTGTAATAGCGGGCTGGGGAGATGGCTGAGGTTAAAACCTAAGGTGGGGGGCGATCTGTAATTAAAGGAACCCAAACAGTACCTCTTCCCAGCTCAAGCCTGGTCCACACCAATATTTCTGCAACCTGACACTAATTTATAAAAGAGAAATTCAGTGACTAGAGGCTCGCTCAAACTTCAGTGGTTCCTTGTCCTGGATCATCACCTGGTGGGCATGAGAACTCTCCTCCCAAGAAGCAAATCCTGTTTGTCCTCATTTGCATGGTGCGCATTGCTTGCTGGGAAATTGCACGTGGTCACTCACCCTAACGGAAGAAGGATCACAAAGTCCTTTACCCCATAATACTTACTTATAAGAGAACTGAAAAGTTTTCTTTGTTTTAGGTGCAAAAGGCAGATTTCTTTTTTTTTTTTTTTAATTTTGGTTCTGCAGGGTAGGATCTCACTATTATCCAGCCTGACCTGGACCTAACTATGTAGTCTCAGGGAGGCCTTCCTGCGCATCTTCTTTTGCCTGTGTATTGGGCAATTGAACTTGGCATTTATCCTTGGATTTTCCAGGGAAACATCTTAACTACTGAGCCATTTTCTCTCTCTCTCTTTTCAAAGAAACTTGTTAGGTGGGTGTACTCAACCTGTACTTAAGCCAATTACTAAGCCACTTTGTGCTTAAATGGTAGTAGCAAATATGTTTAAATTAGTATTCCTACAGCACAGATCATAACTGGTGGCTCATGGGCTGGAATTGTTTACAAACATGTTAGATTTTGTTAATATAGTGATTTTAACTTGGGGCGTTTTTTTATTTTTTTATTTTTTATTTTTTGGTTTTGCAAGGTAGGGTCTCACTCTGGTCCAGGCTGACCTGGAATTAACTATGTAGTCTCAGGGTGGCCTCGAACTCTCGGCGATCCTCCTACCTCTGCCTCCCGAGTGCTGGGATTAAAGGCGTGCGCCACCACGCCCGGCAGCGTTTTTTTTTTTTAAAGGTAGGGTATCACTGTAGCCCAGGCTGACCTGGAATTCACCACATGGTCTCAGGTTGGTCCTGAGCCTTCCAAGAGCTGGGATGAAAGGTTTGTACCACCACCACGTCTGGTAATTTTTAGTTTTTTGAGGTAGGGTCTGGAATTATGAAGTCTCGGGGTGGCCTCGAAATCATTCTTTTTCTTTTCTTCACTTTTCTTTTTTTTGTCTTTTTTTTTGTGGTAGGGTCACACTCTAACACAGGCTAACGTGGAATTCACTCTGTATTCTCAGGGTGGACTTGAACTCACGGCGATCCCCATATCTCTGCATCCTGAGTGCTGGGAATAAAGGCGTGTGCCACCAAACCCGGCTCCCTCGAACTCTTTGTGCTCTTACTACATCAGCGTGCTGAGCGCTGGGATTAAAGGCATGCAGTGCCATTACCAGGCCTAGGTGGGTTTTTTTGTTTGTTTGTTTTTAGATTTTTATTTATTTTATTTTTTTTTCTTGGAGACAGAAAGGGAGGGACAGGGAGACAGAGAATGGGCTCGCCAGCAGTCTCTCACCTGCTGTGAACAAAATCCAGATGTGTTCAAGTGCGGCATTGTGCTCTTGCGTCACTTTGCATCTGGCTAAACGTGGGACCTGGAGATTGAAAACCCCTCAGGATTGGAACCAGTGTTCTTAGGGTTAGAAGCCAGGTGCCTTAACCCCTAAGTATTATCTCTAGCCCAGAAAATCCTTTTAATTCCTTATAAGCCTTATGAGCTGAAGAGTGGGCAGAAGGAATCGAGAACCTCAGACTTGGAAAGTGTATAAATTTCCATGTATATTCAAATATGAACTCATACATTTACATATAAGTTTATATCTAATTAAAATATATATTCATATGTGTATATATTCTGGGTGAGCGGGCAGTAAAAGAACACTGTTTTCCTCGCACCTCACTCTCCTGCCAGGATCCTGCACCGACACCCGAGCTCACTTCAGAAAACCTGAGTCCCTCTCGTCATCAACAACAATGACAGGCGAGACAGTGGTCCAAGTAATTGGACTCAGAGCCCCGGGAAGATTTTTAAATCTCTCTACCTGAGTATTTCAAGCAGGGCCTTGGTCTCTAGCGGCCGGCTTCTAACTCCTCGAGGCCCTTTCCCATCAGCCCTCCACGATCTCCTTAGTTAGACTGGGCCATTCCTAGGAAAACACACACTCTGTGACCTGTTTGTTCATTTTTCAGACATCCCCCTTCCGGTAGGCTCGTAACTAAGAGTGATGGCATGAAATGTAAGATATCGCTCCATTTCCAAAAAGACCCTTCCGCTCTCCGCCTGTCCCCTGGCTCAGCAGTCCAAACTCAGGCGGCCATTTGGAGCGTTTTTTTGGAACGAGCAGATTCTCTAACCTCCCGGGTGACCGCGACGCGTTCACCTGAGGTTAGAGAATCTGGAGCCGGACGGGCCAGGAGAAGGCCTGGTTGTTCCAGGGACTCTCTGCGGGAGAAAAACGGGGCTCGCGACAAGCACCTGAGTCATCTGCTCACATCTGTCCGGGACCTCCAGAACTGACAGAGGTTTGCAGATATTCAGTAGGAGTTTTGAGCGCCCTCTCTGCCTGAGGCTCACACTTCTGGTAACCCAGCAGACCTGGTGGAGTGTGAGAAATGGGTGGGCAGGCAGTGTCTCAGCTGCTGTGCACGAAATCAAGATGTGCGCGCCGCCTCGTGGCCAAGTGAGGCATTGCACCCTTGCGTAACTTTGCATCTGTCTAAACGTGGGACCTGGAGATTGAAACCCCCCTCAGGATTTGAACCAGTGTTCTTAGGGTTAGAAGCCAGGCGCCTTAAGCCCTGAGTATTCTCTCCAGCCCAGAAATTCCTTTTAATTCCTTATAAGTCTAATGAGCTGAAGAGTGGGCAGAAGGAATGGAGAACCTCAAACTTGGTAAGTGTGCCTTGAGGCACGGAGTCGCCAGAAGGAGGCGCTTGAGAACCTTCCTGACAATACGGTGGATGCAGGTGTGGTGATGGACCACAACAAGGGCAAGGTATGGAAAAATCGCCAATATGTCATTGCTTCATTCAGTCACACTTGCAAAACATCGCAAAGACAAAATAACAAAAAGCAAAATGAACGAAAGGAAGGAAGGAACGAAGGAAGGAAAGAAGGAAGGAAGGAAGGAAGGAAGGAAGAAAAGAAAGGGAGGAAGAAAGGAAAGGAAGGAAGAAGGACAGACAGCAAAGACTCAAGCAAGCAAGCAACAGAGAAAGAAAGAACAAGTAAAATATACAGTAAATCAAATGAATTACGATCGAAACAGACTGAAGCTTTGACTTTACATAGCTTAAATGTCGGGAATAGTTGTAAGCGAAGCGATGACACACAACCCATTTGGCAAACGTCTATTAGGTCCTGTTAAGGAGATGACTCGATAATCTTTGAAAATTACAGAAAAACCCTATGTGCTCTATCTTTGCAGGAGACACACAGATGGCTATGCAGGCCTTTGTCATGATAGACAAAATTCAGTGCTGGTTTCAGAAACTTTCCAGCAGATCACCTGGGAGAGAAAATAACACAGACACAAGGCCAGAGTCACCTGGTGTCATCACATGAAAAGTCGACATCACAGAAGCCTCCCTTCAACTGAGATCCAGAGAATGCTCGCTGACACTTACTATGAATGTTAGGACATTAGAAGGATTTAATTCCGAGATTGACACTTCTTAGAGGTTATTCTAACTTTTCCAGGAAACCGGTTGTGAATAAGTACAATTTATAAGGGTTTGGCTGGAAGTTCAAGGCCAGCCTGACACGCCACAGTGAATTCTGTGTTAGCCCGGGCTACAGCCATTGCTACCTCGTACCCCCTCCAAAAATTACGTATGTATATATGTATGTATGTATGTAGGTATGTATGTATGTATTTATGTATGCATAGATATATATGTGTGTGTGTGTGTGTGTGTGTGTGTGTGTATGTTTCTGTGTTGAGGGATACACATTTACATATGGCCTTAAACCTAATCCTACTGAGATATATATAAAAATTTATATAATTCACATATAATTATATATATTTGTATATGTATGTATTATGTGTTATAAATAACGTGTAAAAATGTATAATACATGTAATTATATTTTATACATGTCATATATGTAAATATATAACACATATTTATATAGCTAATATATGTATAAATTTCCATGTATATTCATATATGAACTCATACATTTACATATAAGTTTATATCTAATTAAAATATATATTCATATGTGTGTATATTCTGGGTGAGCGAGCAGTAAAAGAACACTGTTTTCCTCGCACCTCACTCTCCTGCCAGGATCCTGCACCGACACCCGAGCTCACTTCAGAAAACCTAAGTCCCTCTTGTCATCAACAACAATGACAGGCGAGACAGTGGTCCAAGTAATTGCACTCAGAGCCCCGGGAAGATTTTTAAATCTCTCTACCTGAGTATTTCAAGCAGGGCCTTGGTCTCTAGCGGCCGGCTTCTAACTCCTCGAGGCCCTTTCCCATCAGCCGTCCACGATCTCCTTAGTTAGGCTGGGCCATTCCTAGGAAAACACACACTCTGTGACCTGTTTGTTCATTTTTCAGACATCCCCCTTCCGGTAGGCTCGTAACTAAGAGTGATGGCATGAAATGTAAGATATCGCTCCATTTCCAAAAAGACCCTTCCGCTCTCCGCCTGTCCCCTGGCTCAGCAGTCCAAACTCAGGCGGCCATTTGGAGCGTTTTTTTGGAATCTGGAGCCGGACGGGCCAGGAGAAGGCCTGGGTGTTCCAGGGACTCTCTGCGTGGGAGAAAAACGGGGCTCGCGACAAGCACCTGAGTCATCTGCTCACATCTGTCCGGGACCTCCAGAACTGACAGAGGTTTGAAGATATTCAGTAGGAGTTTTGAGCGCCCTCTCTGCCTGAGGCTCACACTTCTGGTAACCCAGCAGACCTGGTGGAGTGTGAGAAATGGGCGGGCAGGCAGTGTCTCAGCTGCTGTGCACGAAATCAAGATGTGCGCGCCGCCTCGTGGCCAAGTGAGGCATTGCACCCTTGCGTAACTTTGCATCTGTCTAAACGTGGGACCTGGAGATTGAAACCCCCCTCAGGATTTGAACCAGTGTTCTTAGGGTTAGAAGCCAGGCGCCTTAAGCCCTGAGTATTCTCTCCAGCCCAGAAATTCCTTTTAATTCCTTATAAGCCTAATGAGCTGAAGAGTGGGCAGAAGGAATCGCGAACCTCGGACTTGGTAAGTGTACCTTGAGGCACGGAGTCGCCAGAAGGAGGCGCTTGAGAACCTTCCTGACAACACGGTGGATGCAGGTGTGGTGATGGACCACAACAAGGGCAAGGTATGGAAAAATCGCCAATATGTCATTGCTTCATTCAGTCACACTTGCAAAACATCGCAAAGACAAAATAACAAAAAGCAAAATGAACGGAAGGAAGGAAGGAAGGAAGAAAAGAAAGGGAGGAAGAAAGGAAAGGAAGGAAGAAGGACAGACAGCAAAGACTCAAGCAAGCAAGCAACAGAGAAAGAAAGAACAAGTAAAATATACAGTAAATCAAATGAATTACGATCGAAACAGACTGAAGCTTTGACTTTACATAGCCTAAATGCCGGGAATAGTTGTAAGCGAAGCGATGACACACAACCCATTTGGCAAACGTCTATTAGGTCCTGTTAAGGAGACGACTCGATAATCTTTGAAAATTACAGAAAAACCCTATGTGATCTATCTTTGCAGGAGACACACAGATGGCTATGCAGGCCTTTGTCATGATAGAGAAAATTCAGTGCTGGTTTCAGAAACTTTCCAGCAGATCACCTGGGAGAGAAAATAACACAGACACAAGGCCAGAGTCACCTGGTGTCATCACATGAAAAGTCGACATCACAGAAGCCTCCCTTCAACTGAGATCCAGAGAATGCTCGCTGAGACTTACTATGAATGTTAGGACATTAGAAGGATTTAATTCCGAGATTGACACTTCTTAGAGGTTATTCTAACTTTTCCAGGAAACCAGTTGTGAATAAGTACAATTTATAAGGGTTCGGCTGGAAGTTCAACCCGGCTACAGCCATTGCTACCTCAT
>JAEOAD010000729.1:0-14215 GCA_036365145.1 Orientallactaga sibirica
TCTTGTTACACTACACAATTAAGGAAAGTTTGAAGTTGCTGCACTTATCCTTCTTCGTAGGAAAGCAAATGATTCCCTAGAACCGAACTAGCTTATTTCACACAGTACACTGTTCGGCAATGAAGATGTTTGTTTTCTAAAGAAACGATTGTAGAAATGAAGCGAAACTATTAAGTTTTACTTCTTGTTAGACTACACAAACAAGGAAGGTTTGAAGTTGCTGCACTTAACCTTCTTCGTAGGAAAGCAACTGATTCCTAGAACCGAACTAGCTTATTTCACACAGTACAGTGTTCGGCAATGAAGATGTTTGTTTTCTAAACAAACTACTTTAGAAATGAAGCGATACTACTAATTTGTACATCTTCTTAGATTACACTAACTAGAAATGTTTGATGTTGCTGCACTAAACCTTCTTCGTAGGAAAGCAACTGATTCCTACAACCGAACTAACTTATTTCACACAGTACAGTTTTCGGCAATGAAGATGTATGTTTTCTAAAGAAATTGCTTTAGAAATGAAGTGAAACTTCGAAGTTGTACAACTTGTTAGATTACAGTCACCAGAAAAGTTTGAACGTGCTGCAGTGAACCTTCTTCGAAGGAAAGCAAGTGATTCCTGGAACCGAACTAGCTTATTTCACACAGTACAGTGTTCGGCAATGAAGATGTTTGTTTTCTAAAGAAACTACTTTAGAAATGAAGCGAAACTAGTAAGTTGTACATCTTGTTAGACTACACAAACAAGGAAGGTTTGAAGTTGCTGCACTTAACTTTCTTCGTAGGAAAGCAACTGATTCCTAGAACCGAACTAGCTTATTTCACACAATACAGTGTTCGGCAATGAAGATGTTTGTTTTCTAAACAAACTACTTTAGAAATGAAGCGATACTACTAATTTGTACATCTTCTTAGATTACACTAACTAGAAATGTTTGAAGTTGCTGCACTAAACCTTCTTCGTAGGAAAGCAACTGATTCCTACAACCGAACTAACTTATTTCACACAGTACAGTTTTTGGCAATGAAGATGTATGTTTTCTAACCAAACTGCTTTAGAAATGAAGCGATACTACTAAGTTGTACATCTTGTTAGACTGCACTAAGTAGAAAAGTTTGAACTTGCTGCACTAAACCTTCAGAGGGGAAGCAACTGATTCCTAGAACCGAACTAGAATATTTCACACAGTACAGTGTTCGGCAATGAAGATGTTTGTTTTCTAAAGAAACTACTTTAGAAATGAAGCGAAACTAGTAAGCTGTACATCTTGTTAGACTACACCATCAAGAAGGTTTGAAGTTGCTGCACTAAACCTTCTTCGTAGGAAAGCAAGTGATTCCTAGAACCGAACTAGCTTATTTCACACATTACAGTGTTCGGCAATGAAGATGTTTGTTTTCTAAAGAAACGATTGTAGAAATGAAGCGAAACTATTAAGTTTTACATCTTGTTAGACTACACAAACAAGGAAGGTTTGAAGTTGCTGCACTTAACCTTCTTCGTAGGAAAGCAACTGATTCCTAGAACCGAACTAGCTTATTTCACACAGTACAGTTGTCGGCAATGAAGATGTTTATTTTCTAAAGAAAGTACTTTAGAAATGAAGCGAAACTAATAAGTTGTACATCTTGTTAGACTACACAATCAAGGAAGGTTTGAAGTTGCTGCACTAAACCTTCTTCGTAGGAAAGCAATTGATTCCTAGAACCGAACTAGCTTATTTAACACAGTACAGTGTTCGGGAATGAAGATGTTTGTTTCCTACAGAAACTGCTTTAGAAATGAAGTTAAACTACTAAGTTGTACATCTTGTTAGATTACACTAAGTAGAAAAGTTTGAACTTGCTGCACTAAACTTTCTTCGTAGGAAAGCAACTGATTCCTAGAACCGAACTAGCTTATTTCACACAGTACAGTGTTCGGCAATGAAGATGTTTCTTTTCTAAAGAAACTACTTTAGAAATGAAGGGAAACTACTAAGTTGTACATCTTGTTAGATTACACAATCAAGGAAGGTTTGAAGTTGCTGCACTAAACCTTCTTCTTAGGAAAGCAACTGATTCCTAGAACCGAACTAGCATATGTCACACAGTACAGTGTTCAGCAATGAAGGTGTTTGTTTTCTAAACAAACTACTTTAGAAATGAAGCGATACTACTAATTTGTACATCTGCTTACATTACACTAACTAAAAATGTTTGAAGTTGCTGCACTAAACCTTCTTCGTAGGAAAGCAACTAATTCCTACAACCGAACTAACTTATTTCACAAAGTACAGTTTTCGGCAATGAAGATGTATGTTTTCTAAACAAACTGCTTTAGAAATGAAGCGATACTACTAATTTCTACATCTTCTTAGATTACACTAACTAGAAAAGTTTATACTTATTGCACTAAACCTTCTTCGTAGGTAAGCAACTGATTACTAGAACAGAAGTAGCTTATTTCACACAGTACAGTGTTCGGCAATGAAGATGTTTGTTTTCTTAAGAGACTACTTTAGAAATGAAGCGAAACTAGTAAGTTGTACATCTTGTTAGACTACACAAACAAGGAAGGTTTGAAGTTGCTGCACTAAACCTTCTTCGTAGAAAAGCAACTGATTCCTACAACCGCACTAACTTATTTCACACAGTACAGTTTTCGGCAATGAAGATGTATGTTTTCTAAACAAACTGCTTTAGAAATGAAGCGATACTACTAAGTTGTACATCTTGTTAGACTGCACTAACTAGAAAAGTTTGAACTTGCTGCACTAAACCTTCTTCGTAGGAAAGCAACTGATTCCTGAACCGAACTAGCTTATTTCACAGAATACAGTGTTCGGCAATGAAGATGTTTGTTTCCTAAAGAAACTCCTTTAGAAATGAAGTGAAACTACTAAGTTGTACATCTTGTTAGATTACACTAACTAGAAAAGTTTGAACTTGCTGCACTAAACCTTCTTCGTAGGAAAGCAACTGAGTCCTAGAAGCGAACTAGCTTATTTCACACAGTACAGTGTTCGGCAATGAAGATGTTTGTTTTCTAAAGAAAGTACTTTAGAAATGAAGCGAAACTTGAAAGTTGTACATCTTGTTAGATTACACAATCACGGAAGGTTTGAAGTTGCTGCACTAAACCTTCTTCGTAGAAAAGCAACTGATTCCTACAACCGAACTAACTTATTTCACACAGTACAGTTTTCGGCAATGAAGATGTATGTTTTCTAAACAAACTGCTTTAGAAATGAAGCGATACTACTAATTTGTACATCTTCTTAGATTACACTAACTAGAAAATTTTGAACTTGCTGCACTAAACCTTCTTCGTAGGAAAGCAACTGATTCCTGCAACCGAACTAGCTTATTTCACACAGTACAGTGTTCGGCCATGCAGTTGTTTGTTTTCTAAAGAGACTACTTTAGAAATGAAGCGATACTATTAATTTGTACATCTTGGTAGACTACACAAACAAGGAAGGTTTGAAGTTGCTGCACTAAACCTTCTTCGTAGGAAAGCAACTGATTCCTACAATCGAACTAACTTATTTCACACATTACAGTTTTTGGCAATGAAGACGTATGTTTTCTTAACAAACTGCTTTAGAAATGAAGCGATACTACTACGTTGTACATCTTGTTAGAATACACTAACTAGAAAAGTTTGAACTTGCTGCACTAAACCTTCTTCGTAGGAAAGCTACTGATTCCTAGAACCGAACTAGCTTATTTCACACAGTACAGTGTTCGGCAATGAAGATGTTTGTTTGCTAAAGAAACTACTTTAGAAATGAAGCAAAACTAGTAAGTTGTACATCTTGTTAGACTACACAAATAAGGAAGGTTTGAAGTTGCTGCACTTAACCTTCTCATTAGGGAAAGCAACTGATTCCTACAACCGAACTAACTTATTTCACACAGTACAGTGTTCGGCAATGAAGATGTTTGTTTCCTAAAGAAACTGCTTTAGAAAAGAAGTGAAACTACTAAGTTGTACATCTTGTTACATTACACTAACTAGAAAAGTTTGAACTTGCTGCACTAAACCTTCTTTGTAGGAAAGCAACTGATTCCTAGAACTGAACTAGCTTATTTCACAGTACAGTGTTCGGCAATGAAGATGTTTGTTTTCTAAAGAAACTACTTTATAAATGAAGCGAAACTAGTAAGTTGTACATCTTGTTAGACTACACAATCAAGGAAGGTTTGAAGTTGCTGCACTAAACCTTCTTCGTAGGAAAGCAACTGATTCCTAGAACCGAACTAGCTTATTTCAAACAGTACAGTGTTCGGCAATGAAGATGTTTGTTTTCTAAAGAAACTACTTCAGAAATGAAGCGAAACTAGTAAGTTGTACATCTTGTTAGACTACACAATCAAGGAAGGTTTGAACTTGCTGCACTAAACCTTCTTCGTAGGAAAGCAACTGATTCCTTCAACCGAACTAATTTATTTCACACAGTACAGTTTTCGGCAATGAAGATGTATCTTTTCTAAACAAACTGCTTTAGAAATGAAGCGATACTACTAAGTTGTACATCTTCTTAGACTACACTAACTAGAAAAGTTTGAACTTGCTGCACTAAACCTTCTTCGTAGGAAAGCCACTGATTCCGAGAACCGAACTAGCTTATTTCCCACAGTACAGTGTTCGGCAATGAAGATGTTTGTTTTCTAAAGAAACTACTTTAGAAATGAAGCGATACTACTAAGTTGTACATCTTGTTAGACTACACAAACAAGGAAGGTTTGAAGTTGCTGCCCTTAACCTTCTTCGTAGGAAAGCAACTGATTCCCAGAACCGAACTAGCTTATTTCACACAGTACAGTGTTCGGCAATGAAGATGTTTGTTTCCTAAAGAAACTGCTTTAGAAATGAAGTGAAACTAGTAAGTTGTACATCTTGTTAGATTACACTAACTAGAAAAGTTTGAACTTGCTGCACTAAACCTTCTTCGTAGGAAAGCAACTGATTTCTAGAAGTGAACTAGCTTATTTCACACAGTACAGTATTCGGCAATGAAGATGGTTGTTTTCTAAAGAAACTACGTTAGAAATGAACTGAAACTATTAAGTTGTACATCTTGTTAGACTACACAATCAAGGAAGGTTTGAAGTTGCTACTCTCAACCTTCTTCGTAGGAAAGCAAATGATTCCTAGAACTGAACTACCTTATTTCACACAGTACAGTGTTCGGCAATGAAGATGTTTCTTTTCTAAAGAAACCGCTTTAGAAATGAAGCAATACTACTAATTTGTACATCTTCTTAGATTACACTAACTAGAAATGTTTGAAGTTGCTGCACTAAACATTCTTCGTAAAAAGCAACTGATTCCTACAACCGAACTAACTTATTTCACACACTACAGTTTTCGGCAATGAAGATGTATGTTTTCCAAACAAACTGCTTTAGAAATGAAGCGATACTACTAATTTGTACATCTTCTTAGATTACACTAACTAGAAAAGTTTGAAGTTGCTGCACTAAACCTTCTTTGTAGGAAAGCAACTGATTCCTACAACCAAACTAACTTATTTCACACAGTACAGTTTTCGGCAATGAAGATGTATGTTTTCTAAACAAACTGCTTTAGAGATGAAGCGATACTACTAATTTGTACATCTTCTTAGATTACACTAACTAGAAAATTTTGAACTTGCTACACTAAACCTTCTTCGTAGGAAAGCAACTGATTCCTAGAACCGAACTAGCTTATTTCACACAGTACAGTGTTCGGCAATGCAGATGTTTGTTTTCTAAAGAGACTACTTTAGAAATGAAGCGATACTACTAATTTGTACATCTTGTTAGACTACACAAACAAGGAAGGTTTGAAGTTGCTGCACTAAACCTTCTTCGTAGGAAAGCAACTGATTCCTACAACCGAACTAACTTATTTCACACAGTACAGTGTTCGGCAATGAAGATGTTTGTTTCCTAAAGAAACTGCTTTAGTAATGAAGTGAAACTACTAAGTTGTACATCTCGTTAGATTACACTAACTAGAAAAGTTTGAACTTGCTGCACTAAACCTTCTTTGTAGGAAAGCAACTGATTCCTAGAACCGAACTAGCTTATTTCACACAATATAGTGTTCGGCAATGAAGATGTTTGTTTTCTAAAGAAACTACTTTATAAATGAAGTGAAACTAGTAAGTTGTACATCTTGTTAGACTACACAATCAAGGACGGTTTGAAGTTGCTGCACTAAACCTTCTTCGTAGGAAAGCAAATGATTCCTAGAACCGAACTAGCTTATTTCACACAGTACAGTGTTCGGCAATGAAGATGTTTGTTTTCTAAACAAACAACTTTAGAAATGAAGCGATACTACTAATTTGTACATCTTCTTAGATTACACTAACTAGAAATGTTTGAAGTTGCTTCACTAAACCTTCTTCATAGAAAAGCAAATGATTCCTACAACCGAACTAACTTATTTCACACAGTACAGTTTTCGGCAATGAAGATGTATGTTTTCTAAACAAACTGCTTTAGAAATGAAGCGATAGTACTAAGTTGTACATCTTGTTAGACTACACTAACTAGAAAAGTTTGAACTTGCTGCACTAAACCTTCTTCGTAGGAAAGCAACTGATTCCTAGAACCGAACTAGCTTATTTCACACAGTACAGTGTTCGGCAATGAAGATGTTTGTTTTCTAAAGAAACGAATTTAGAAATGAAGCGAAACTAGTAAGTTGTACGTCTTGTTATACTACACAAACAAGGAAGGTTTGAAGTTGCTGCACTTAACCTTCTTCGTAGGAAAGCAACTGATTCCTACAACCGAACTAACTTATTTCACACAGTACAGTGTTCTGCAATGAAGATGTTTGTTTCTTAAAGAAACTGCTTTAGAAATGAAGTGAAACTACTAAGTTGTACATCTTGTTAGATTACACTAACTAGAAAAGTTTGAACTTGCTGCACTAAACGTTCTTCGTAGGAAAGCAACTGATTTCTAGAACCGAACTAGCTTATTTCACACAGTACAGTGTTCGGCAATGAAGATGTTTGTTTTCTTAAAAAAAACTACTTTAGAAATGAAGCGAAACTAGTAAGTTGTACATCTTGTTAGACTACACAAACAAGGAAGGTTTGAAGTTGCTGCACTAAAACTTCTTCGTAGGAAAGCAACTGATTCCTACAACCGAACTAGCTTATTTCACACAGTACAGTGTTCGACAATGAAGATGTTTGTTTTGTAAAGAAACTAGTTTAGAAATGAAACGAAACTAGTAAGTTGTACATCTTGTTAGACTACACAAAAAAGGAAGGTTTGAAGTTGCTGCACTAAACCTTCTTCGTAGGAAAGCAACTGATTCCTACAACCGAACTAACTTATTTCACACAGTACACTTTTCGTCAATGAAGATGTATGTTTTCTAAACAAACTTCTTTAGAAATGAAGCGATACGACTAAGTTGTACATCTTGTTACACTACACTAAGTAGCAAAGTTTGAACTTGCTGCACTAAACCTTCTTCATAGGAAAGCAACTGATTCCTAGAACCGAACTAGCTTATTTCACACAGTACAGTGTTCGGCAATGAAGATGTTTGTTTTCTCAAGAAACTACTTTATAAAGGAAGCAAAACTAGTAAGTTGTACATCTTGTTAGACTACACAATCAAGGAAGGTTTGAAGTTGCTGCACTAAACCTTCTTAGTAGCATAGGAAATGATTCCTAAACCGAACTAGCTTATTTCACACAGTACAGTGTTCGGCAATGAAGATGTTTGTTTTCTAAACAAACAACTTTAGAAATGAAGCGCTACTACTAATTTGTACATCTTCTTAGATTACACTAACTAAAAATGTTTGAAGTTGGTGCACTAAACCTTCTTCGTAGGAAAGCAACTGATTCCTACAACCGAACTAACTTATTTCACACAGTACAGTTTTTGGCAATGAAGATGTATCTTTTCTAAACAAACTGCTTTAGAAATGAAGCTTTATTACTAATTTGTACATCTTCTTAGATTACACTAACTAGAAAATTTTGAACTTGCTGCACTAAACCTTCTTCGTAGGAAAGCAACTGATTCCTAGAACCGAACTAGCTTATTTCACACAGTACAGTGTTCGGCAATGCAGATGTTTGTTTTCTAAAGAGACTACTTTAGAAATGAAGCGGTACTACTAATTTGTTCATCTTGTTAGACTACACAAACAAGGAACGTTTGAAATTGCTGCACTAAACCTTCTTCGTAGGAAAGCAACTGATTCCTACAACCGAACTAACTTATTTCACACAGTACAGTTTTCGGCAATGAAGATGTTTGTTTTTCAAAGAAACTACTTTAGATATGAAGCGAATCTAATATGTTGTACATCTTGTTAGACTACACTAACTAGAAAAGTTTGAACTTGCTGCACTAAACCTTCTTCGTAGGAAAGCAACTGATTCCTAGAACCGAACTAGCTTATTTCACACAGTACAGTGTTCGGCAATGAAGATGTTTCTTTTCTAAAGAAACTACTTTAGAAATGAAGCGAAAGTAGTAAGTTGTACATCTTGTTAGACTACACAAACAAGGAAGGTTTGAAGTTGCTGCACTTAACCTTCTTCGTAGGAAAGCAACTGATTCCTACAACCGAACTAACTTATTTCACACAGTACAGTGTTCGGCAATGAAGATGTTTTTTCCTAAAGAAACTGCTTTAGAAATGAAGTGAAACTACTAAGTTGTACATCTTGTTAGATTACACTAACTAGAAAAGTTTGAACTTGCTGCACTAAACCTTCTTCGTAGGAAAGCAACTGATTTCTCGAACCGAACTAGCTTATTTCACACATTACAGTGTTCATCAATGAAAATGTTTGTTTTCTAAAGAAACTACTTGAGAAATGAAGCGAAACTAGTAAGTTGTACATCTTGTTAGACTACACAAAAAAGCAATGTTTGAAGTTGCTGCACTTAACCTTCTTCGTAGGAAAGCAACTGATTCCTAGAACCGAACTAGCTTATTTCACACAGTACAGTGTTGGGCAATGAAGATGTTTGTTTTCTAAACAAACTAGTTTAGAAATGAAGCAATACTACTAATTTGAACATATTCTTAGCTTACACTAACTAGAAATGTTTGCAGTTGCTGCACTAAACCTTCTTCGTAGGAAAGCAACTGATTCCTACAACCGAACTAACTTATTTCACACAGTACAGTTTTCGGCAATGAAGATGTATGTTTTCTAAACAAACTGCTTTAGAAATGAAGCGATACTACTAAGTTGTACATCTTCTTAGATTACACGAACTAGAAAAGTTTGAACTTGCTGCACTAAACCTTCTTGGTAGGAAAGCAACTGATTCCTAGAACCGAACTAGCTTATTTCACACAGTACAGTGTTCGGCAATGAAGATGTTTGTTTTCTAAAGAAACTACTTTAGAAATGAAGCGAAACTAGTAAGTTGTACAACTTGTTAGGCTACACAAACAAGGAATGTTTGAAGTTGCTGCACTTAACCTTCTTCGTAGGAAAGCAACTGATTCCTAGAACCGAACCAGGTTATTTCACACGGTACAGTGTTCGGCAATGAAGATGTTTGTTTTCTAAACAAACTAATTTAGAAATGAAGCGATACTACAAATTTGTACATCTTCTTAGATTACACTAACTAAAAATGTTTGAAGTTGCTGCACTAAACATTCTTCGTAGGAAAGCAACTGATTCCTACAACCGAACTAACTTATTTCACACAGTACAGTTTTGGACAATGAAGATGTATGTTTTCTAAAGAAACTGCTTTAGAAATGAAGCGATACTACTAATTTGTACATCTTCTTAGAGGGCACTAACTAGAAAATTTTGAACTTGATGCACTAAACCTTCTTCGTAGGAATGCAACTGATTCCTAGAACCGAACTAGCTTATTTCACACAGTACAGTGTTCGGCAATGAAGATGTTTGTTTGCTAAAGAGACTACTTTAGAAATGAGGCGATACTACTAATTTGTATATCTTGTTAGACTACACAAACAAGGAAGGTTTGAAGTTGCTGCACTTAACCTATTTTGTAGGAAAGCAACTGATTCCTACAACCGAACTAACTTATTTCACACAGTACAGTGTTCGGCAATGAAGGTGTTTGTTTCCTAAAGAAACTGCTTTAGAAATGAAGTGAAACTACTAAGTTGTACATCTGGGTAGATTACACTAACTAGAAAAGTTTGAACTTTCTGCACTAAACCTTCCTCGTAGGAAAGCAACTGATTCCTAGAACCAAACTAGCTTATTTCACACAGTATAGTGTTCGGCAATGAAGATGTTTGTTTTCTAAACAAACAACTTTAGAAATGAAGCGATACTACTAATTTGTACACCTTCTTAGATTACACTAACTAGAAATGTTTGAAGTTGCTGCACTAAACCTTCTTCGTAGGAAAGCAACGGATTCCTACAACCGAACTAACTTATTTCACACAGTACAGTTTTCGGCAATGAGGATGTATGTTTTCTAAACAAACTGCTTTAGAAATGAAGCGATACTACTAAGTTGTACATCTTGTTAGACTACACTAACTAGAAAAGTTTGAACTTGCTGCACTAAACCTTCTCCGTAGGAAAGCAACTGATTTCGAGAACCGAACTAGCTTATTTCACACAGTACAGTGTTCGGCAATGAAGATGTTTGTTTTCTAAAAAAAAACTACTTTAGAAATGAAGCGAAACTAGTAAGTTGTACATCTTGTTAGACTACACAAACAAGGAAGGTTTGAAGTTGCTGCACTAAACCTTCTTCGTAGGAAAGCAACTGATTCCAAGAACAGAACTAGCTTATTTCACACAGTACAGTGTTCGTCAATGAAAATGTTTGTTTTCTAAAGAAACTACTTTAGAAATGAAGCGAAACTAGTAAGTTGTACATCTTGTTAGACTACACAAACAAGGAATGTTTGAAGTTGCTGCACTTAACCTTCTTCGTAGGAAAGCAACTGATTCCTAGAACCGAACTAGCTTATTTCACACAGT
This sequence comes from Orientallactaga sibirica, assembly GCA_036365145.1. NCBI lineage: Eukaryota > Metazoa > Chordata > Mammalia > Rodentia > Dipodidae > Orientallactaga > Orientallactaga sibirica. The sequence continues at coordinate 10,963 of JAEOAD010000729.1, forward strand.
ACAGTGTTTGGCAATGAAGATGTTTGTTTTCTAAACAAACTAGTTTAGAAATGAAGCGATACTACTAATTTGAACATCTTCTTAGCTTACACTAACTAGAAATGTTTGAAGTTGCTGCACTAAACCTTCTACGTAGGAAAGCAACTGATTCCTACAACCGAACTAACTTATTTCACACAGTACAGTTTTCGGCAATAAAGATGTATGTTTTCTAAACAAACTGCTTTAGAAATGAAGCGATACTACTAAGTTGTACATCTTCTTAGATTACACGAACTAGAAAAGTTTGAACTTGCTGCACTGAACCTTCTTCGTAGGAAAGCAAGTGATTCCTAGAACCGAAGTAGCTTATTTCACACAGTACAGTGTTCGGCAATGAAGATGTTTGTTTTCTAAAGAAACTACTTTAGAAATGAAGCGAAACTAGTAAGTTGTACATCTTGTTAGGCTACACAAACAAGGAAGGTTTGAAGTTGCTGCACTTAACCTTCTTCGTAGGAAAGCAACTGATTCCTAGAACCGAACTAGCTTATTTCACACGGTACAGTGTTCGGCAATGAAGATGTTTGTTTTCTAAACCAACTACTTTGGAAAGAAGCGATACTACTAATTTGTACATCTTCTTAGATTACACTAACTAGAAAATTTTGAACTTGCTGCACTAAACCTTCGTCGTAGGAAAGCAACTGATTCCTAGAACCGAACTAGCTTATTTCACACAGTACAGTGTTCGGCAATGCAGATGTTTGTTTTCTAAAGAGACTACTTTAGAAATGAAGCGATACTACTAATTTGTACATCTTGTTAGACTACACATACAAGGAAGGTTTCAAGTTGCTGCACTAACCTTTCTTGGTAGGAAAGCAACTGATTCCTAGAACCAAACTAACTTATTTCACACAGTACAGTTTTCGGCAATGAAGATGGTTCTTTTTGAAAGAAACTACTTTAGATATGAAGCGAATCTAGTAAGTTGTACATCTTGTTAGATTACACTAAGTAGAAAAGTTTGAAGTTGCTGCACTAAACCTACTTCGTAGGAAAGCAACTGATTCCTAGAACCGAACTAGCTTATTTCACACAGTACAGTGTTCGGCAATGAAGATGTTTGTTTTCTAAACAAACTACTTTACAAATGAAGCGAAACTCGTAAGTTGTACATCTTGTTATACTACACAAACAAGGAAAGTTTGACGTTGCTGCACTAAACTTTCTTCATAGGAAAGCAACTGATTCCTAGAATCGAACTAACTTATTTCAGACAGTACAGATTTTGGCAATGAAGATGTTTGTTTTCTAAACAAACTACTTTAGAAATGAACTGAAATTACTAAGTTGTACATCTTGTTAGACTACACTAACTTTGAAAAGTTTGAACTTGCTGCACTAAACCTTCTTCGTAAGAAAGCAACTGATTCCGAGAACCGAACTAGCTTATTTCACACAGTACAGTGTTCGGCAATGAAGATGTTTGTTTTTTAAACAAACTGCTTTAGAAATGAAGTGGAACTACTAAGTTGTACATCTTGTTAGACTACACTATCTAGAAAAGTTTGAAGTTGCTGCACTAAACCTTCTTCGTAGGAAAGAAACTGATTCTAGAAACTAACTAGCTTATGTCACACAGTACAGTGTTCGGCAGTAATGAAGATGTTTGTTTTCTAAACAAACTGCTTTACAAATGAAGCGAAACTAGTAAGTTGTACATCTTGTTATACTACACAAACCAGGAAGATTTGAAGTTGCTGCACTAAACTTTCTTCGTAGGAAAGCAACTGATTCCTAGAACCGAACTAACTTATTTCACACAGTACAGTTTTCGGCAATGAAGATGTATGTTTTCTAAACAAACTGCTTTAGAAATGAAGCGAAACTACTAATTTGTACATATTCTTATATTACACTAACTAGAAAAGTTTGAACTTGCTGCACTAAACCTTCTTCGTAGGAAAGCAACTGATTCCTAGAACCGAAGTAGCTTATTTCACACAGTACAGTGTTCGGCAATGAAGATGTTTGTTTTCTAAAGAAACTACTTTAGAAATGAAGCGAAACTAGTAAGTTGTACATCTTGTTAGGCTACACAAGCAAGGAAGGTTTGAAGTTGCTGCACTTAACCTTCTTCGTAGGAAAGCAACTGATTCCTAGAACCGAACTAGCTTATTTCACACAGTACAGTGTTTGGCAATGAAGATGTTTGTTTTCTAAACAAACTACTTTAGAAATGAAGCGATACTACTAATTTGTACATCTTCTTAGATTACACTAACTAGAAATGTTTGAAGTTGCTGCACTAAACCTTCTTCGTAGGAAAGCAACTGTTTCCTAGAACCGAACTAGCTTATTTCACACAGTACTGTGTTAGGCAATGAAGATATTTGTTTTCTAAACAAACTACTTTACAAATGAAGCTAAATGGCTAAGATGTACATCTTGTTAGACTACACAAACAAGGAAGGTTTAAAGTTGCTGCACTAAATCTTCTTCGTAGGAAAGCAACTGATTCCTAGAACCGAATTAACTTATTTCACACGGAACAGTGTTTGGCAATGAAGATGTATGTTTTCTAAATAAACTACTTTAGAAATGAAGCGAAACTAGTAAGTTGTACATCTTGTTAGGCTACACAAACAAGGAAGGTTTGAAGTTGTTGCACAAAACTTTCTTTGTAGGAAAGCAACTGATTCCTAGAAGCGAACTAGCTTACTTCACACGGTACAGTGTCTCCAATGAAGATGTATGTTTTCTAAACCAACTGCTTTAGAAATGAAGCGAAACTACTAATTTGTACATCTTCCAAGATTACACTAACTAGAAATGTTTGAACTTACTGCACTAAACCTTCTTCGTAGGAAAGCAACTGATTCCTAGAACCGATCTAGCTTATTTCACCCAGTACAGTGTTCGGCAATGACGATGTTTGTTTTCTAAACAAACTACTTTACAAAGGAAGCGAAACTAGTAAGTTGTATATCTTGTTAGACTACACAAACAAGGAAGGTTTCATGTTGCTGCACTAAACCTTCTTCGTAGGAAAGCAACTGATTCTTAGAACCAAACTAACTTATTTCACACAGTACAATTTTGAGCAATGAAAATGTATGTTTTCTAAACAAACTGCTTTAGAAATGAAGTGGAACTACTAAGTTGTACATCTTGTTAGACTACACTATCTAGAAAAGTTTGAAGTTGCTGAACTAAACCTTCTTCGTAGGAAAGAAACTGATTCCTAGAACCGATCTAGCTTATTTCA
>JAEOAD010001347.1:0-14643 GCA_036365145.1 Orientallactaga sibirica
CTCAAGCGCCTCCTTCTGGCGACCGTGCCCCAAGGTACACTTACCAAGTCTGAGGTTCTCCATTCCTTCTGCCCACTCTTCAGCTCATTAGGCTTATAAGGAATTAAAAGGAATTTCTGGGCTGGAGAGAATACTCAGGGCTTAAGGCGCCTGGCTTCTAACCCTAAGAACACTGGTTCAAATCCTGAGGGGGTTTCAATCTCCAGGTCCCACGTTTAGACAGATGCAAAGTTACGCAAGGGTGCAATGCCTCACTTGGCCACGAGGCGGGCGCGCACATCTTGATTTCGTGCACAGCAGCTGAGACACTGCCTGCCCGCCCATTTCTCACACTCCACCAGGTCTGCTGGGTTACCAGAAGTGTGAGCCTCAGGCAGAGAGGGCTCAAAACTCCTACTGAATATCTTCAAACCTCTGTCAGTTCTGGAGGTCCCGGACAGATGTGAGCAGATGACTCAGGTGCTTGTCGCGAGCCCCGTTTTTCTCCCACGCAGAGAGTCCTGGAACACCCAGGCCTTCTCCTGGCCTGCCGGCTCCAGATTCTCTAACCTCGGGTGAACGCGTCGCGGTCACCCGAGGTTAGAGAATCTGCTCGTTCCAAAAACGCTCCAAATGGCCGCCTGAGTTTGGACTGCTGAGCCAGGGACAGGCGGAGAGCGGAAGGGTTTTGGAAATGGAGCGATATCTTACATTTCATGCCATCACTCTGAGTTACGAGCCTACCGGAAGGGGGATGTCTGAAAAATGAACAAACAGGTCACAGAGTGTGTGTTTTCCTAGGAATGGCCCAGCCTAACTAAGGAGATCGTGGAGGGCTGATGGGAAAGGGCCTCGAGGAGTTAGAAGCCGGCTGCTAGAGACCAAGGCCCTGCTTGAAATACTGAGGTAGAGAGATTTAAAAATCTTCCTGGGGGCTCTGAGTCCAATTACTTGGACCACTGTCTCGCCTGTCATTGTTGTTGATGACGAGAGGGACTCAGGTTTTCTGAAGTGAGCTCGGGTGTCGGTGCAGGATCCTGGCAGGAGAGTGAGAACTCCGTGAGGTGCGAGGAACAGTGTTCTTTTACTGCCCGCTCACCCAGAATATATACACATATGAATATATATTTTAATTAGATATAAACTTATATGTCAATGTATGAGTTCATATATGAATATACATGGAAATTTATACATATATTAGCTGTATAAAATATAATTACATGTATTATACATTTTTACACGTTATTTATAACACATAATACATACATATACAAATATATATAATTATATGTGAATTATATAAATTTTTATATATATCTCAGTAGGATTAGGTTTAAGGCCATATGTAAATGTGTATCCATCAACACAGAAAACACACACACACACACACATATGTATATCTATGCATACATAAATACATACATACATACATACATACATACATACATATATACATACATAATTTTTGGAGGGGGTATGAGGTAGCAATGGCTGTAGCCCGGGCTAACACAGAATTCACTGTGGCGTGTCAGGCTGGCCTTGAACTTCCAGCCAAACCCTTATAAATTGTACTTATTCACAACTGGTTTCCTGGAAAAGTTAGAATAACCTCTAAGAAGTGTCAATCTCGGAATTAAATCTTTCTAATGTCCTAACATTCATAGTAAGTGCCAGCGAACATTCTCTGGATCTCAGTTGAAGGGAGGCTTCTGTGATGTCGACTTTTCATGTGATGACACCAGGTGACTCTGGCCTTGTGTCTGTGTTATTTTCTCTCCCAGGTGATCTGCTGGAAAGTTTCTGAAACCAGCACTGAATTTTCTCTATCATGACAAAGGCCTGCATAGCCATCTGTGTGTCTCCTGCAAAGATAGAGCACATAGGGTTTTTCTGTAATTTTCAAAGATTATCGAGTCGTCTCCTTAACAGGACCTAATAGACGTTTGCCAAATGGGTTGTGTGTCATCGCTTCGCTTACAACTATTCCCGGCATTTAGGCTATGTAAAGTCAAAGCTTCAGTCTGTTTCGATCGTAATTCATTTGATTTATTGTATATTTTACTTGTTCTTTCTTTCTCTGTTGCTTGCTTGCTTGAGTCTTTGCTGTCTGTCCTTCTTCCTTCCTTTCCTTTCTTTCCCTTCTTTTCCTTCCTTCCTTCTTCTTCCTCCTTCCTTCCTTCCTTCCTTCCGTTCATTTTGCTTTTGTTATTTTGTCTTTGCGATGTTTTGCAAGTGTGACTGAATGAAGCAATGACATATTGGCGATTTTTCCATACCTTGCCCTTGTTGTGGTCCATCACCACACCTGCATCCACCGTGTTGTCAGGAAGGTTCTCAAGCGCCTCCTTCTGGCGACTCCGTGCCCCAAGGTACACTTACCAAGTCTGAGGTTCTCCATTCCTTCTGCCCACTCTTCAGCTCATTAGGCTTATAAGGAATTAAAAGGAATTTCTGGGCTGGAGAGAATACTCAGGGCTTCAGGCGCCTGGCTTCTAACCCTAAGAACACTGGTTCAAATCCTGAGGGGGTTTCAATCTCCAGGTCCCACGTTTAGACAGATGCAAAGTTACGCAAGGGTGCAATGCCTCACTTGGCCACGAGGCGGCGCGCACATCTTGATTTCGTGCACAGCAGCTGAGACACTGCCTGCCCGCCCATTTCTCACACTCCACCAGGTCTGCTGGGTTACCAGAAGTGTGAGCCTCAGGCAGAGAGGGCGCTCAAAACTCCTACTGAATATCTTCAAACCTCTGTCAGTTCTGAGGTCCCGGACAGATGTGAGCAGATGACTCAGGTGCTTGTCGCGAGCCCCGTTTTTCTCCCACGCAGAGAGTCCCTGGAACACCCAGGCCTTCTCCTGGCCCGTCCGGCTCCAGATTCTTCTAACCTCGGGTGAACGCGTCGCGGTCACCCGAGGTTAGAGAATCTGCTCGTTCCAAAAACGCTCCAAATGGCCGCCTGAGTTTGGACTGCTGAGCCAGGGACAGGCGGAGAGCGGAAGGGTCTTTTTGGAAATGGAGCGATATCTTACATTTCATGCCATCACTCTGAGTTACGAGCCTACCGGAAGGGGGATGTCTGAAAAATGAACAAACAGGTCACAGAGTGTGTGTTTTCCTAGGAATGGCCCAGCCTAACTAAGGAGATCGTGGAGGGCTGATGGGAAAGGGCCTCGAGGAGTTAGAAGCCGGCCGCTAGAGACCAAGGCCCTGCTTGAAATACTGAGGTAGAGAGATTTAAAAATCTTCCGGGGCTCTGAGTCCAATTACTTGACCACTGTCTCGCCTGTCATTGTTGTTGATGACGAGAGGGACTCAGGTTTTCTGAAGTGAGCTCGGGTGTCGGTGCAGGATCCTGGCAGGAGAGTGAGAACTCCGTGAGGTGCGAGGAACAGTGTTCTTTTACTGCCCGCTCACCCAGAATATATACACATATGAATATATATTTTAATTAATTAACATATAAACTTATATGTAAATGGATGAGTTCATATATGAATATACATGGAAATTTATACATATATTAGCTATATAAATATATGTTATATATTTACATATATGACATGTATAAAATATAATTACATGTATTATACATTTTTACACGTTATTTATAACACATAATACATACATATACAAATATATTTAATTATATGTGAATTATATAAATTTTTATATATATCTCAGTAGGATTAGGTTTAAGGCCATATGTAAATGTGTATCCATCAACACAGAAACCTACACACACACACACACACACACATATATCTATGCATACATAAATACATACATACATACATACATACATACATACATACATACATAATTTTTGGAGGGGGTACGAGGTAGCAATGGCTGTAGCCCGGGCTAACACAGAATTCACTGTGGCGTGTCAGGCTGGCCTTGAACTTCCAGCCAAACCCTTATAAATTGTACTTATTCACAACTGGTTTCCTGGAAAAGTTAGAATAACTTCTAAGAAGTGTCAATCTCGGAATTAAATCCTTCTAATGTCCTAACATTCATAGTAAGTGCCAGCGAGCATTCTCTGGATCTCAGTTGAAGGGAGGCTTCTGTGATGTCGACTTTTCATGTGATGACACCAGGTGACTCTGGCCTTGTGTCTGTGTTATTTTCTCTCCCAGGTGATCTGCTGGAAAGTTTCTGAAACCAGCACTGAATTTTCTCTATCATGACAAAGGCCTGCATAGCCATCTGTGTGTCTCCTGCAAAGATAGAGCACATAGGGTTTTTCTGTAATTTTCAAAGATTATCGAGTCGTCTCCTTAACAGGACCTAATAGACGTTTGCCAAATGGGTTGTGTGTCATCGCTTCGCTTACAACTATTCCCGTTATTTAGGCTATGTAAAGTCAAAGCTTCAGTCTGTTTCGATCGTAATTCTTTTGATTTATTGTATATTTTACTTTTTCTTTCTTTCTCTGTTGCTTGCTTGCTTGAGTCTTTGAGTTTGCTGTCTGTCTTCTTTCTTCCTTCCTTTCCTTTCTTCTTCCTTTCTTTTCTTCCTTCCTTCCTTCGTTCATTTTGCTTTTTGTTATTTTGTCTTTGCGATGTTTTGCAAGTGTGACTGAATGAAGAAATGACATATTGGCGATTTTTCCATACCTTGCCCTTGTTGTGGTCCATCACCACACCTGCATCCACCGTGTTGTCAGGAAGGTTCTCAAGCGCCTCCTTCTGGCGACTCCGTGCCTCAAGTACACTTTACCAAGTCTGAGGTTCTCCATTCCTTCTGCCCACTCTTCAGCTCATTAGGCTTATAAGGAATTAAAAGGAATTTCTGGGCTGGAGAGAATACTCAGGGGTTAAGGCGCCTGGCTTCTAACCCTAAGAACACTGGTTCAAATCCTGAGGGGGTTTCCAATCTCCAGGTCCCACGTTTAGTCAGATGCAAAGTTACGCAAGGGTGCAATGCCTCACTTGGCCACGAGGCGGCGCGCACATCTTGATTTCGTGCACAGCAGCTGAGACACTGCCTGCCTGCCCATCTCTCACACTCCACCAGGTCTGCTGGGTTACCAGAAGTGTGAGCCTCAGGCAGAGAGGGCGCTCAAAACTCCTACTGAATATCTTCAAACCTCTGTGAGTTCTGGAGGTCCGAGACAGATGTGAGCAGATGACTCAGGTGCTTGTCGCGAGCCCCGTTTTTCTCCCACACAGAGAGTCCCTGGAACACCCAGGCCTTCTCCTGGCCCGTCTCTGGCTCAGATACTCTAACCTCGGGTGAACGTCATCGCTGTCACCCGAGGTTAGAGAATCTGCTCGTTCCAAAAAACGCTCCAAATGGCCGCCTGAGTTTGGACTGCTGAGCCAGGGGACAGGCGGAGAGCGGAAGGGTCTTTTTGGAAATGGAGCGATATCTTACATTTCATGCCATCACTCTGAGTTACGAGCCTACCGGAAGGGGATGTCTGAAAATGAACAAACAGGTCACAGAGTGTGTGTTTTCCTAGGAATGGACCAGCCTAACTAAGGAGATCGTGGAGGGCACATGCATCCAGAGTTTGTTTGCAGTGTGGCTAGAGGCCCAGGTGTTTTTTCTCTCTCATAAAGAAATCAATTTTTTAAAATAAAATATAATACATATATATATTTAAGTGCAATTGGCTCTCTCAGAGAGGTGAGGTGTCAGTGGCCATTCTCTTCTCAGCTACTACTTCCCCAGCATAATTAGCAGGAAAAGTGGCAGGCAGTGGCTCTCACCCACCATCCATCCATGGATCCAGTACATTCCCAGGTGGAGGCTGTAGTCCCCCCCCATGTGGAAGTTGCAATCACTTATTTCACCTGCCCTTTGCCTAAGGCAGCCATCATTCCCACAGAAAAGGAAGAGCCATTGTTCCACCCTGATGTGGAATTTGCAATCACTTATTTCATCTGTCCTTTGCCTAAGGCAGCCATCCCTCCCACAGAAAAGATGAGCCATTGTTCTTGGTGGTTTAGTGCTGGTAGGAGGGGCAGTCCATCAGGGGATGTTACAGAACAGGAGCAGAAAGAATTTTAAGAGCATGGGCTGGAGAGATGGCTTATCTGTTAAGGCCTTTGCCTGTGAAGTCTAAGGACATAGGTTCGATTCCCCAGGACCCATGCAAGCCAGATGCAAGGTGGTGCATGCATCTGAGTTTGTTTGCAGTGTCTGGAGGCCCTGGTGTGCCCATTCTCTCCCTGTCCCTGTTTCTCTTTCTCTGCCTCTTCCTCTCTCTCCCTAAAATAAGCAAATAAATAAAAATATTTTTAAAAAGTATCTAAGAGTCAAAGAATGGGGGAGGAATGCTTTGGATAACAGTCTTCCTGACACAAAATGACAGTTGCCCTCATGATCTCACAGTGGCCCATCAACATGTCTTCATGGATGGCAGAGGGGAGAAATGAAAAGTCATCAAAACAGGACTATTTGGAAAGAAGAAAGGGTTGTTCAGGATTGGAATGTGGGCATCCAAAAAAGTAATTACAGAGGATTATAATCAAAATACACTATGTATGTGTATGTAAGTTGTCAATAATCTTTTTTTTCAGTAAAAGAAGCTTAGTAGCCACCAGTGCACATGTAGAGAGGTCACAGGACAGGATCCAGCTTTCCACTCAAGGAAGCACCACATTAAGTAGAAGTACAGGGCACTGTGACAGGGGAAGAGAACTAAGGGGAAAGAAGGGAAAGGTTATGTTTGTAGTACATTGGATGGCAGTGCATTTTGTTGTTGCTGCTACTGTTTGAACCAGAGCCTTCCACTTCCATTTATGTTGTAGCAAATGTTTCAAGCTTTTTCCTGAAAGCTCAAGCCTTGAACCTGGGTCCTTCAGCTTCACAGGAAAATGCTTATCCACTGAGCCATCTTTCTCACACCAGATGTCCTTTTGAACCCATTGTCTTTGTGAAACAAAGATCCCAAAAGGCAGCTGCACCTACACCTCTGAGGATAGAACTTCTAATTGTGGAGAGATTGGATAGTCAGATTCAAAGCCGAACTGTCTAGAAGTAACCTTCATCCCTGCATTGTCCACCTGTGTGTCTGATCTAAGATCCTCTTGACTGCCAGGTGATTAAAAAAAATTTTTTTTATTTATTTACTTGAGACAGAGAGAGAGAAGAGGCAGAGAGAAAGAGAGAACGGGCACAGCAAACATCCTAACCCTGCTGTATTTGCACCATCCCCTTTCCTCTCAGAGTTGATTATCAGTTCTTAAAATGTAGCTGACCATTCCGAGGTTTTTTTTTCTTTTTCTTTTTCTTTTTCTTTTTCTTTTTCTTTTTCTTTTCTTTTCTTGTTGGTTTCAATGAACTGCTAATGGAGATAGAAAGCACAGTGGCAAGTGGTTCTGATCATATTTACCTTGAAGGAAATCTGGAAATCTCTCATTTTTAGAGTTTCAGACAGTCAATTCCTTCCTCCCCAAAAGGTACTGAGACTGCTCCTGATTATGCCATCTCAGTTCTTTTGTATTTACTCACCACAGTCCTATCTGTTTGGGTTTCTCTCTTTCACCTAGAGATGACTCTTGAGAGCTGGTCCTCTCAGCTTCTGACAGCTCATCTGAGGCTGACCAAAATACTGGCAAGGCAAAGAATGATGAGCATTCTATGCTCTGACAACTCCCATAGCTCTGAAAACAATCTTAAAACCTGGTTCTCAGGTGAACTCCTGAAGAGTGGAGCTGAAGGCCTTTTGCATTTGTCTTTGGAATCCATGAAAAACTTTGTTTTGCTTTATTATTATTATTTATTTATTTTTATTGACAACTTATTTAATTGTACACAATATCCCATGGTACTTCCCTTTCTCCCCCACTTTCCCCTTTGAAACTTCACTCCATCATATCCCCTCCCCTCTCAATCAAACTCTCTTTTCAGTCTGATGTCATGATCTTTTCCTCCAATTATGATGGTCTTGCATAGGTAGTGTCAGGCACTGTGAGGTGACGGATATCCAGGCCATTTTGTGTCTGGAGGAGCACGTTGTAAGGAGTCCTACCCTTCCTTTGGCTCTTACATTCTTTCTGCTCCATCTTCCGCAATGGACCCTGAGCCTTGGAAGGTGGGTTTGAGATGTTTCAGTGCTGAGCACTCCTCTGTCCCTTCTTCTTCTAGGCACCATGGTGCCTTCTGAGTCCTCCTAAGTTCACCACCATCTGAAAAGAGTAGCTTCTCTAACTGAGTGAGAGTAACATCAATATATGGGTGTGGACATTAAGAGAAATGCTTACTGGGCAGTTTGGTGAGCATAGTATATACATTTAGGGTGACAACAGCAGACATTACACCCTTAGGGCTCATGACTATGTCTGTCATAGGTTTTCAGTAAAAACTTTATGTTTGGGGGAGTGGGGAGGGAAGAGAGAAACAGTAAGTATAAACTGAGGAAGATGAGATGGTTGAAGGAGTATAGATAAACACAAAATAATCATAGACTCCCAGAGCCAAAGGGATTTTAAGCAGCATCTCATCTAGGGTTTTCAAATAATTTAATTTTAGTTGTGGCTTTTTAAGGACTAAGTGCTGTGGTTAGAAAAATAATGAGGGAACTTCAGTCATTTCCGTGAACTTTTAGGGAAGTAAAGTATACAATTTGAACCTCACCTGTATTGTTTGTTTTGCTTTACAGATAAGGTAAACTAAGGTTCCTGCTAACAGGAAGAATGGCATACCCCAACTCACAGTTAGTTACTGCAGTTAGTGGCAGAGGCAGGATGAAAACATATCCCTTCTTCAGCCAGACTACAACTCTTTGCGAATGGAAGTGGTGATGGTGCCAAGAATGCTATTTACTGAACATGGTCAAGAAGTAAGCTTGGTGGGCAGTGTAGTGGAGGACAGGAGGTCTACAAAGTGGACTTGACCCTCATCCCCCCAGCTTAGAGGAGTTGACAACTTCGAGGTTATGTAGAGAGCATTCAAACACTATGAATCTGGAGGAGATATAGAAATTCCATAGCTGAATTTCTGGGCATGAAAGGAACCAGTAAAAACGGGTTTTGGAAATAGGTGTCGAGACAGAGAGAGTTCTTTATTCTTCTTCCCACTCAAATACCATTCTATTTGTCTGAAGTGACAATGGAGAAGAAAGAAAAGGTAAACCATGCTTTTCTAGGACAGGCTGCCATTCTGTCTTTCATCATGCCATTCTGAGATGTCTATGGCTTTGGCACAGTTCCTCTTTGAGGATTTTGAGGTGATAGTCACAGTCATGTTTGACTTGCTAAGCACTTAGGAACTTGACAAATGTTTTAGGAAAGCATGAGTTGATTAGATCATATGATTAAAATGGACCCAAGTTCAGGATGGTCATCCTTCACCTTATGTTCTGGACTAAACTTCACCTTTAGTCACAGGCCTCTGTGATCTTTTTTGGTGGAAGAGAAAGATAAAAGCATGTTCCAGACAGAACACAGAAAATTGGAGACCCCTTATGCCAGTCTCATCAGTGGTAGGTCAGATTTTTTTTTCTGTCCATAAAGGTAAAAGAACGAGATGTATGTGTGGAGAGGACATGAAAAGGCGGATACCTTTTGGGAGCTGAGAAGAAATATGTCTTGTTCTCCCAAAAGTCTCCATTTTTGTAATTATAAAGGCTAATTGGGGTAAAGTTGATAAATAAGGATAAGTTACAGTTAGGTGTGAGGCAGAGTGACCCGCTGGGGATTTGGGGGATGTGAAGGGTGGGGCAGCCTGCTGGAAACAATGGGTAGCTGGGCTCCCAGAAGGAGGGAAGCAGAAGACTGACCTTTGGCAGGAGGCCTTCTGGCTCTTCAGGAGGGAGGAGGGAGGAGGGAGGGGCCTGCCAGAGGGAATTCCCATCCTGGTATTGCTCTGTGCCCAGAGAAACAGCAACAGCAGCAGCAACAGGGAGGATGTGAGGCCACCTGTTTGATCACTGTCCGAAAGCTGGCATGGACCAACTTTTGCAATCATCAGGCCTAGAACTTGCAAGAACTAGTGGAAGAGGACTGGGAGGGGGCCAGGGCCAGAGCACTCCCCTGTGCTGCCTCCTCCCGCCCCCCCTTGACCTCTGTCCCCAGGGACCACCCACTAGCCCGCCCGCTCTCTCCCTCCCCTGCCTCCCTCTTCTGTCACTCTCCATGCAGCACAGGGCTGGGGATGCCATGCAATTCTGACTCGGACTTGCACAGTGTCCTCAGGGCTCAGGGGCCATAGCATGCCTGAGGGCAGCATGGTCCCCTCTGCCAGCCAGTCAATGTAGCCTGCGATCCTGGCCCAGGGCTGTGGCGTCAGCCCGGACCCAGACTGCCATCCGCCCGCGGGCGCCGGACCACCGCCAGAGGAGCTCCTGTGACTGTGCTGAGCCCCCTCCTCAGCGGAAACCCAAGCACACAGAAGCCCGGGCACAGCGCAGGCTAAGGAGAGCCCAGGCTGGGAAGGCAGCAGCCAGCAGTGGTGTAGAGGAGGGGGCCCGAGGCAAACCCACTGAGCTGCCCCAAAAGAAGGGGTGGTGTGGGCGTCGTGGCTGTCCCCGCTCCCTCCTCTTTCAGAAGAGAGAAGCCCGCAAGCATGAGAAATCCAAAGCCTGCCAGTGTGTCCGAAGCCCGAGCAAAGGCAAGACCAGCTGCGACCAAAACAAGGTAAAGGTCTTTTCCGGGTCCAACTCTTTGGCTCCAAGAAGAGTCGCAGAAGGAGACGAGGTGGGACATTTCCCCCCTTAGATTGGAGGATGGTGGAGGGGTTGGGGCAGGCACTTCAGGGAAGTTTGAAGCCCAGCTTGTGTGGATGAGTGTGCTGTGGAGGACTTCTCACTTTGAATTTCAAAAGACTTGGATGCTAATAGGTCATTTTCTTACCAGTTCAAGCATTGTATTCCAGTCCGACCTGGAAATCACTCTGTAGTCCCAGGCTGGCCTCAAACTCACAGTGATCCTCCTACCTCTGCCTCCAGAGTGCTGGGATTAAAGGCATGTATGACCTCACCCAGCTATTTTTCTAATTTTCAGTTTCCTAAGCTTGTACTTCTTTTGTCACCTCTGTTTCTTAGTATTGAATTTCATCATAGTACTAAGATGGAATGGTGTCTTCTTAACTTTACTTTGATATTGATCATTGCTGAATTATAGCAATACAATTGTTTTCTGTATATTAATATGGTATCTTGAGACCTTACTAAATTATTATACTATTATGTAGTGGATTCCTTAGGGTTTGCTCTATATAGAATGATTATTATTATTATTTTGGTTTTTCGAGATAGGGTCTCACTGTAGTCCAGGCTGACCTGGCATTCACTATGTACTCTCAGGTGGCCTTGAACTCATGGCAATCCTCCTACCTCTGCCTCCTGAGTGCTGGGATTAAAGGCATGTGCCACCACGCCCGGCTAAGATTATATTATTGATAAACAAATCATTTTGCTTCTTCCTCTCCATTTTCCATCCACATGCCTTTTGTTCCTTTGTCTTGCCAATTATCCTGTGTAACAATTCCAGTCCAATATTGAGTTAGAGAGGTAAGCGTGCTTGCCTTCTTCTTAAAGAACAAGAATGCCCTGTTTTACCATTAAAATACATTGCAGTGGGCAGGTGCAAACTATCCAGCTATAATCCCAGTACTCTGGAGACCAAAGCAGAAGGATTTCAAGTTCAAGGACAGCCTACGGAGACCCTATCTCTATCCATGTATCTGCCCCACACAAAAAGTAATAGTTGTGCCTTCTCCAGTTATTTATTTATTTTTATAAAGACGACAGAGCTCTGGTCTAAATGTAGTCAGCTTCTGAGTGTCTTTATCATAAAAGGGTGTTGAATTTTGTCAGTGTTTTTGTATGCATTAAGATTATCATGTGGCTTTTCATCTTTATTTTGCTAACATGGTGTAACACTTTACTTTCAGATGTCAAAAACATTATTTTGGCCCCTTTCTGTTGCCTTCCACTGCATTGTGCATATCTTTTTGTTGTTGTTTGTTTGTTTGCTTTTCGAGGTAGGGTCTCCCTCTAGCTCCCTCCCTCTGGAATTCACTCTGTAGGCTCAGGGTGGCCTCGAACTCACTCTGTCCTCCTCCCTCTGCCTCCCGGGTGCTGGGATTAAAGCCTTGCGCCACCACTCCTGGCTGAGCATTTCTTAATATCGGTCATCTTTGGTTCCTGGAATAAACCCTGGTGGTAAAAGTGATTTTTTTTCCAGTTTTGGTTTTAGAATTTGAGTCTTACTTTTTTTCCCCTCTTGATCAGTCTATTTCACAGTGTGTTTACTTGATTTTTTTCTTTAAAAAAAATTGGGGGTTCCTAATTTTTTATCGTTTCTCTATTCTCTATTTTATTTCTACTGTTAATGTAAGTATGAGAGGTTCTTCCAAAATAATAAATTTATTAATAAATGAACACTATAATAGAAATATATGTAAGCATATTCAAGGGACCAAAGCCAAGAAAAAAAAAAAATTTAAAACTAAAGGTGGAAAAAAAAGAGTTGGACAAATGGAATATGAGGACCAATAATGACAGGTGTGTCAGTCCAAAGTGGATAGGCAGATGCTGAACCATGTCCCCACACAAGTATTTTTTGAATAAGGGCCTAGTGACCTTTGTTCAAGGTTGTACATCTTGATGCCTTTTGTGCTAGTCCCAGCTATTATGAATATTGTCAAGAAATCTCTTCATAACCTCTTGCCTACTTTGTTTTTCTCTTAGGTTTTGACATAAGTGACTCCATTTTGATCCTGAAAATGTTCAAACTCCTCTAATCTTTATTTATCTTCACAAGCGCTTTAGTTCTTTGTGTGGACTGAAGTTAACTTCCCAGTGTCCTTTCTTTTGAATTAAAGAACTTCCTTTCATTTATTGGCCTTTCACGCCTTTAATCCCAGCACTGAGAGGCAGAATCAAGTTATACGTAGTTTTCCAGGTTGGGCCAGAGAGTTCGAAAAACCAAAAAAAAAAAAAAATAGTCTTATTTAGTGCAGATCTGGTAGAATCAAATTATCTTTTCTTGGTCATCTTTGCTTAAATGTCTTCATCTTTTTGAAGGATTGCAGTGTGTTTTAACTAACCCTCTTCCTGCATAGTATTTCTGTTTTGCTTTTAGTGCTCTGGGTGCATTGTACCTCATTCCTAGCCTCACAGTTTCTGCTGAGAAGTTAGCTGTTAGTTGTATTGAGCCCCTTTGCCCACAAAGAGTTGGTTCTCTCTCCGCTTGCTGTGTTCTGTCTTCACTGTTGGCTTTGAACAGTGAAATTAGGTGGTGTGTACATGTGTATCTCTTTGGCTTTTCTTTTTAATGTAGAGAGTCCCCCCCATCCTGCTCAGTTTTTCTTCTTCTTTATTACACACATTGATGACTTTCAAATCATCTGGGAATTTTAAATACCATGGCCTCCAGCATTCTTTTGGTTCCTGTTGCTTTCTCCTCCCCTTCTGAGACCCATTATGCATCTGCCAGTCCCCTTCACAGTGTGGGTCTTAATTGTGTCTGAGGCTTGATGTTGTTGTTCTCTGAGGTGAGGAAAATCTCAACTGACCTATCTCCAGATAAGAGACTGAGAATCAGGCTCCTTAAGGCACTTCAAATCTCATGGCCTTACCAAGAGTTAGTCTTTTTTTTTTTCATGAATAATATTCTTCAAATTATTACATGTCTGGAAGAGTTTCCAGATTTTTGAAAATGTTGGTTTTGAAAACTGTGCATGTTTATTGCTTTTATAAAGGCATGATTGTCTTAGCTTCATTATTTTTCTGGAAAGGCTATCATGGATCCTATTATATTAAAAATATCTGAGCGGGCATGGTGGCGCATGCCTTTGATCCCAGCTCTCAGGAGGCAGAGGTAGGAGGATCACTGAGTTGCCAGCCTTACATTCCAGGTCAGCCTGGGCTAGAGTGAGACCCTACCTCAAAACACCAAAAATAAATAAATAAATAAATAAATAAATAAATAAATAATCTATCTCCTTCCTCTCTATTACATCACTAAGTTCTCTCCTGCTATCTTTGGTTTAGAACGTGCCATAACCTGTCACCCCTTGATGATATACTGTTTTATTAATTAATATTTGTCTTATCAATTAAGAGTAGAAAAAAAAGGCCAAAGGATCCCATCCTTTTTAATCTTTCCAATTTCTGAATAAGGACAAAATAAACATAGCAATTAAAGAAAAGAGGAAAATCTAGATTCAGATGCTCTGTTGTAGTCTTAGAATTAATTTCTTTAATGAATCTGTATCCAAAACTTGAATTTATTTTCATCACTGATTTTCTCTCATCAGCCTTAAAGTACAATGAATCAAATTTTCTTTAATTATATTTAATATACATAACATTATGTTATGCATAAGTAAACTCATTATTAAATAACAAGCAGGGTTGAGCTGGAACACAACTAAATGTATAATAAAAATAGAGGAGGAAGTCACAGTGATAGACTCAGAGATAGAAGAACTTGTTACTTTACATTTTTCATCAGTTAAAATATGTTATAACATTAAGCCCAACAAGTTGATGTGTACACACATACACACACACACACACACACACACACACACACACACACACACACATCCATGATAGGACTGTTTAATTTACTACGTGCTTGTATAACTTTATTGTGTAAGGCTGTTTTCATCTCCTTAGCCTTGTAAGATATAAAACACAATGTTCCTCTGTGTGTCAGCACCACCAAGAGCTGGGAAGAGCACCTGCCTGGACAGA
>JAEOAD010000267.1:0-13430 GCA_036365145.1 Orientallactaga sibirica
AATAACTGAACACTGAAAAGACACTGGGGCTGGCTTCACCTTCTGCTCTCTTCCAGGCTCTGCTCAGTATCTGTAGGGGGCGCAGCTGCCACTTTCTCAAGAAGTCAGCAGGCACCAGAGCCATTTGTCAGGTCCCATCACGATGCTGGTTGACAACCCTACCTTCCTGGTACTCAAAGCAAAGACAGGATAATTAGGGCATTTCTTAACCCAGGCAGGAAGTCCTCAGAGTGCCCAGAATTCAGGGCTGGGAACCTGCTGCATGCCTAATCATTTCATGACAACCCAGGCTACCTTTCTCTGTATCCCAAATGGGCTTATTTCTGACCTTTCCTTCATGAAATGTTTCTTGCCAGTACTTCTGCCACCCCCTGCTCAGCTGGAATCAGGTCTTTTCAGCTGCTAGAAGTTTCCACACTGTCCTCAGCATATTCTTTGGGCTTTTTGTTCTACAAGATCCATCCATGGGCAGTATCTCAGGGCTACTCTTCTTGCCTTCCCAGGTCCCCTATTCACCCTAAACCTGCTTTAACCAGATTTCTCTTCCAACATCTGCTCCTTGTTGGGCTCTGCCCGGTGTGAAGCCGAGTGGTTAGCCCAGCCAATCTTGGCCTATTCCCGGTAAGGCCTAGTCGAGCCTGAGTACCTGCCCTTGACTCAGCACCTAAGCTGAAACTGCCTCCACCCAGCTGCTGCTGACGTGATGAAATACTGTTGGCCCTTATACCTTTCTCTCATCCCCTTTCCCGCCCCCTTCCTCAAAGTATATTGGCCCTTATACCTTTCTCTCATCCCTTTTCCCGCCCCCTTCCTCAAAGTATATTGGCCCTTATACCTTTCTCTCATCCTCTTCCACCCCCTTCCTCAAAGTACATAAATATCTCCCCTGACAATAAACGACGAGTTTCGCTTTAGGCGTTTCTCCGCGACTCAATGTGGTTTTCTTTTCCTCGGTGATTTGGGGAGGTTTGAGTTGCCGACACCTGTCTTCGCTCAGCCTCAGAGAAAGCGGCTGGCCCGGCTCTCTCTCTCTTTTGCTCTACCTGCGGTGGTGAGGAAAAAAGCCCGGCATTTTGGCGCCCAACGTGGGGGTGGGGCAACCACTGCCCCATGTGAGGGCGTATGAGGATTCAAAAGCGGACTACGGACTGCTGACGTGAAGGAAAAATTCAACATTAAGCTGGCGAGCTAATCGGACTGCTGCGGGTGTATCCTCATAAGTAATGAGGGTAATCTTCATATTTAATATTCTAATCTTTACTTCTATAATCTGTACTTACTTCAACTTCCTTTCTCTTTCCTTCCATTTCGGTTTGCCGCCATTTCTAAGCAATCGTTCATGGCGGACACACCACGTGGACAGACCTAAAGGAGACTTTAAGCGCTTTGCCTCCTCATTTTAAATAAAAAACTCCGTCCCAAAATTCAAGATCTCTTGTTCTTTTCTCTTTCCTCTCATTTTTGGGTTTCCGACAGACGCTTCTGCGGTGCCGCCATTTTGTCCTGCCCGATTTGAATGGGGCGCCATCTTAGAAACACCACGTGGGCAGACCTAAAAACGAAACTCACCACGTGGTAGAGACTCACTACGTGGACAAACCTAAAAAGAAACTCACCACGTGGGTAGACCTAAAAGAAAACTCACCACGTGGACAAACCTAGAGGAGGCTCACCACGTGGGCAAACCTGGAGAACTCTCAAAGTGTCCTGCCCCCCTCATTGGAGTGGGGCACCATCTTAAAAAATTCTACAACATGTTTAGCTACTTTTTGGGACCTTGTGCTTGTGTTGTATTCTTATGCATTACTGTTACCCTGATGTTAAAATACTCTTCCCTCAACTTTATAACATGGGACAATCCTTATCTAAGCTAAATCCTGCCTTAGGGTCACTACAGATTCTACTCAAAAGTAAAGGCCTTAATCTATCTGATAATCAGGCCCTCCAGATATGGGGCTGTTTACTCAAGATTGCTCCCTGGTTGCCGGAGTAATCTTTTGACTGGGACACCTGGGATAAAATTGAAGATCTGATAAAAAAAGCTCAGATAGAAAGGGGAGATCCACACCTTTTGGAGGCCCTCCCGGCTGTGTTGGCCTTAAAGGGCTGTTTTCCACCTCAGCCTCCGAGGTCGAAGGCGACACCCCTGACCCAGGAAGGACAGAGAGCAATCTCAGCCCCTCGGCCCAGCCTGAGTCCTCAGATTCACCCCTAAATCCTTTTGAGAGTGCCCCTCAGCCCTCTAAGGTCCATCGCCTCAGATCCCCTACTAATCCATTTCTGGCGCCTCTGCCCCTCCAGCCCCTACCATGGGAGGGCGGCGGGGAAGAATAGTCGATCTCTTCCTGTTAACGTTAATCTGACAGTAACCGCCCTGCAACCTGGTATCCTTGGGAAGCTCACAATTTAAAAGATCTTAAAAAGGCTGTCTCAGAGGACAGACTAACTCCCCCTAGGCAGAGACCATCCTTCAGGGTTTAGTTCATTATCATTGTACCACTCAAGATTGGAAGAACCTTGCTAAAGCTGTTCTCTCTGGCTCGCAGTACATAAAATGGTGTGCTTTTTCCAGGATGAGTGTAAGCCCTTCAAGCTGGAGGCGAAACCAAGTCGCTCAGCCCCAGTACCAATCACCTTTGAAATGCTCCCAGGCACTGCTGACCAGTTCTCTACCGGTCTTCAGCAGGCTGCCATTCCTGATCCATATCGAGATCAAATCACAGGCTTTGGGAATGGCTGCATGGAAAAAAGTTAGAGGAGGGCCCCTCTGAACCCCATTACAGGAGTCACCCAAAAGTCCGGTGAGGATTTGGCCACTTTCATAGAAGTCGAAAAAGCCTACAAAAGAAAGTTCCCCTGGCCCCCTGCGAGACCAATTTGCAAAAATGCTGGTCTGGGAAGGCATGACAAGCGATCATAAGTTGGCCTGCGCTGGACTCAGGACCGCTCTGAGTAGATGAGTTGTAGCCACCCAAGATGTAGGTCCCCCTCTCATCAGATCAAAGTTATGACATCAGCCTTACAGGCTTCTGCCTTGAAGACATGGCTGCACTAAAATGTGCACTCCAACAGGTCTCAGGGGAGGGACAATCTTGCTTTGGAGTGCGGCAAAGAGGTCATTTAAAAGGAATGCCCCAATAGGAAAAGCACCCCAATAACTCCCTCAACCCCCTAACTTGCCCATACGCCATGTCCGCGATGCAAAAGGGACTTCACTGGGCAGAGATTGCAAATCCAAGTTTAGCCTTCATGGTGAACCTTTAAACTTCCCCAGGGACTATCCCCAGCCCCGTTAAATAAGGGAAAAGGTAATCAAAACACACTGGACTGTGCCTTTGACACCGGACTTGACCAAAAATGAACCTAACAGTCGATAAAAAACTTTCAAATTTCTCGCCGACACTGGGGCTGACCGTACTGTGATAAGAAAGAGAGGTCCCTCCCTCCTGGCAGTTAGTCCCGGGTCCACCTACTGGGTGTGGGCGGACAATCTACGTCATAGGGAAACTGCTAACTGACAGACCTGGATTGACCCTGACAATAATAGTGGGGAGGTGCGCCCTCTAGTGGTGTCAGGCCTAACAGCCAACCTCCTAGGCCAGGATATACTTGGGGAAGCTGAGGCTTATATTTACTACTAATCATAGGGCTTTCTGTGAAGATAGACTTGACCAGAAAGAAAATAAACAGTTTAAGGAAGGAAGGACCTACCATCCTAACTATAGAGATGATCCTCATTTTTGAAAAAATTAAACAAAAACATTCTCAGGTTCACCCCCCCAATCCTAAGGGCCACTGCTCACCCCAGTTCCTAAGATTCAATGGGTGCCTGGGGACCCCGTATGGGTCGAGCAGTGGCCTATACCTACCCCTAAACTAAAACAACTTCATATACTCGTTAAACAACAATTGGCTTCAGGACATGTGGCGACCTTCAACAAGTCCTTGGAACTCTCGGTTTTTATTATAAAAGCCTAATGGCTCTTGGAGACTTTACATGATTTGAGAAAAATAAATGAGAGAATGATAGCTTTTGGGACCCCCAGAGAGGGCTCCCTTGGATTCAGCCATTCCCAACACCCATTACTTAACCATTATCGATATTAAAGATTGTTTTCTCTATTCCATTACATCCAGATGATATAGAAAAATTTGCATTCTCCATACCCTCAACAAACTTTCATGGACCAGACCTAAGGTTTGAATGGACCGTCTTACCTCAAGGCATGGCTAACAGCCCCCATTTGTCAATATTACATGTCTCATATCTTTTCTTCCTTGATTAATCATCCTAACATTTTATTCTACATTTATATGGATGATATTATTTTAGGTCATTCCAACCCATCTGATCTCAAGACATTACTGCTAAATGCCTTGCCATTTTACAGGCCAATGATTTTAAAGTGGCTCCAGAAAAGGTACAGACTGCCTCTCCCTTCAAGATTTTGGGCTCCAGGTTATCTCTTGATACTGTTTCTCCTGTCAAACCCCAGCTCCATATTCAAAATCCTATACTTTGCCTCAACTCAAAAGGTGCTGGGAGAAATTAATTGGATGAGCCCTGGATACCCATAACTACTGAGGAACTGTCCTTTATTTGACCTCTTAAAGGGTCTTACTCTCTCCTCTCAGATAACCTTGCCCCCTCGTCATGAACAAATTCTACATAAGGTACAACGGGCCATTGATGCTGCTGTCTAAAGAGGTTTGATCTAACACCTATCTCCCTCTGTATTTTCTCTGGGAAACATTATGCACTGCGCTGTTGGCCCAGGAAGGAACCCATCAATGGATTCACCTCTCCCTTGGTGGAGTCCCCAGAGTTTACTCTATAACTAACCAGATTACAGACTGCATTATAAAGGGCAGGGACACCTCTGTCGATTGTTTGGCATGGAGCCTCATGTCATTGTCACCCCCTTTAAGGTAACAGACTTCACTTGGCTGAGAAATAACAACAGGGTTGCTATTGCCCTCGAGGGTTTCTGGGTATAATTGATTGTCACTATGGTCCTTATAAATGGATGAGCTCCTTCTCTAGGTTGGAGTGGAGACCCCCAGACTTTTTTTATCTAAACCCAACCCTGATTTCCTTACCGTATTCACTGATGGGGCGCTGGGGAGCTTCCTAGTTGTTTACCCTCCCTTAAGGAGGGGAGAAAAATCTATACCCATAAAGTCTATCTCCCATGAGGTCACAGGATCAGCACATGCTGGGAAAAAACTAAACATGCTATTAGCCATATGCTTCAATGCTTTGCCACCCTTGGATTGCCAGATCAAATCAAAACCGATAATGGTCCCTGCTTCGTAAGCAAAACTTTTATAGATTTCCTCCAAACCTGGAAAATCTCACTTTCCACAGGCATCCCATATAACCAGCGGGGCCAAGCCATCGTGGAAAGATATCATCAAACTCTCAAATCTCAATTACAAAAACAAGGGGGAATCTCTACCCCCATGACCAACTAAAAAGGCATTATTAACCTAAATATTTTAAATTTTTTCTAAAGAAGATAGACACTTGTCCCCTTTTCAAAAACATTGGACCTCAGCTGTCACCTACAGCTCCATCTGGGTCAAATGGAGGACCCATTAACTGGGGCCTGGAGGGACCAGACCCCTCCTCACAGCAGGGAGAGGATTTGAATGTGTCTTTCCTCAAGAGAAAAAAAGACCTATTGGGTACCGGCAAGAGACTTAAAATATTTACCCCAACAAGGGGATGATAATAATCAATCTTCCAGGAGTGTCACACCCCTGAGAACTATGCCTCTGTTTCTTCCCCAGGAACACCTGAAGGTGTGGATGCTACTAGACCTAAATGAAGCCAGAAAAGCTCCAGAAAGATTTACAAAGAGTGGGACTCCTAAGACAACCTGCTGTGAACGAGGCTTACATGGCTTTTTATTCCACCTTCTCCCTCCCCTTGGACCCCTCCTTCTTCTTGCTCTTTACCCCTACCTTCTCCCTCCCCTGAACCCTCTTTCTTCTTATCCTCACTCTCAGGCCTGTGTAATTAATAAGATTACACAATTCATTCACCAACAGCTTGAGGCAATTAAACTTCATCAGGCCAAGGCACCACAGGTTTGCGACTCAAAGACAATGGCTTTTCCACTTACTGGCTATCCACCTAACATCCCTCCCCCGCCCTCCATCAGACCAACGACGGGTAAGCTCTCAGACAGACTGAGACAGCCTAAGACAGAGGCGTGGGGTGGTCAACAGGCTAGAGGCATAGTGCCCAGAGGCGGGTAAGGTTCCCAGAGGGGAACAACCTAGG
Organism: Orientallactaga sibirica; assembly: GCA_036365145.1. Lineage (NCBI taxonomy): Eukaryota > Metazoa > Chordata > Mammalia > Rodentia > Dipodidae > Orientallactaga > Orientallactaga sibirica. The sequence goes on from JAEOAD010000267.1 coordinate 6,290, forward strand.
ACAGGGACTATGCCATCCCGTTCTTACAAAAACAAAAGGGGGAGATGTTGGGCTCTGCCGGTGTGAAGCAGTGGTTAGCCCAGCCAATCTTGGCCTATTCCCGGTAAGGCCTAGTCGAGCCTGAGTACCTGCCCTTGACTCAGCACCTAAGCTGAAACTGCCTCCACCCAGCTGCTGCTGACGTGATGAAATACTGTTGGCCCTTATACCTTTCTCTCATCCCCTTTTCCGCTCACCCAAGGATGCTTTTTGTAAAAATGTGATACATGGGCTGGATAGAGGGCTTACTTGTTAAGGTGCTTGCCTGCAAAGCCTAGCAACCCAAGTTCGATTCCCACACACCCACCTACAGCCAGATACACAAAGTGGCACATGTGTCTGGAGACCATTTGTAGTGTATGGAGTTCCTGGAGCGCCCAGCCAATCTGTCTCTCTTTTCTATACTTCTCTGTGCTTGAAAATAAATTTTAAAAATTTTAATTAAAAATTTGGTATGCTGGGCATGGTGGCATACACCTTTAATCCCAGCACTCGGGAGGCAGAGGTGGGAGGATCACATGAGTTCAAGTCCACCCTCAAACTACACAGTGAATTTCAGGTCAGACTGAGCTAGAATAAGAACCTACCTCAAAATACCAAAAAAAAAATCATATATGTGTAGCTGTGTATTTACTTGTTCATGTGTGTGCAATACATGTGTGTATACATGCTTTTGTGCACACAGGGGATAAAAGATAATTTTATGTGTTATTTCCAGGAATGTCATATGCATTTTTGAGATAGTGTTATAGGAATTAATGAATCAATGAGAATAATCAGGCAAATTCCACTTAAAAGAGGGGGAGAGAGCCTTTATTCATGTGCAGACCTCTGTGGGCTAATGCCAAAAACCTGACAGAGGCCCTGAACTCAGATTGAGATGGATTTATATACCTTTTACAATAGTTTGTCTGAGTTCTTCCATCCTTAGAGAGGGAAGAGATTTACATCCATTGTAAGGAAAGTGTAAGAAAAGGGGAGGGCATGCAGCCTGAAATTCCCGAAGCAATTTGAGTCATGGTACCAAAATGTAAGGAATGTGTAGGAGAAAAGCAAGAAAGAACATTGGACTTGATCTCTACAGACAGATTGTTTATTGAGAGGTATAGTGAGGGGTAGCAGCCTTCCCTCAGGATGAAGGCTGAAGCACCGAGTCAGGCTGGGGTTCAAACTTCTAAGGAGGATCCTAAGGAAAACATACTGAATTAGCTGCAGGTCAAAGGGAAGTAGACAAAGCATCAAAGTTATTTGCTTGGAACAGGCTCTTTAGCAGAGTTGACTAAGGAGGACTGGATGCCTTATTCTTTATGTCCTTCTCATCTTAAGGTTAGTGATTAACTCTAGTTCCCTCTAGTTCAGGGAAGGCTATTAACCCTTCATCCATAAGTGTAGGATTCTGTCAAATAAGATTAAGTACAGGCAGCTGTCTCTTGAGATAAGTTAGTTACATATTGTTCAAAGGGCTTAGGCTCAGACTCACAGAATTCTTATTAGCTAATACCAGAGAACTCTCCCCTGCTGCAGTTTCAGAGTAAGGAAATGAAACATCTATTACTTCACTCAAAGTCCTCGGTACATTTAAATTTCTTATAGATACTTTGATTATGTTCCACCTAAACTAATATAAACTATAAACACTAAATATATGCTATTCCTTCAATAGTTTCCCCCATTTTGAAGTCTTCCCAATTTTATATAAAAACTTCAACTTTTATAAATATGAGTCTTCTTGTTTTTGTTACTGGTCCGATCAGAGGCATAGACCAGTGAGCCCATGACAAATAGCTCTCCTACAATTAGCCATGCTTTATTTAAGTCTCTGGAGTCGATTCGTAGTAATTCCAGGTTTGTTTGTATAAAGCAGCATTCCTTATTTAAATAAGCATAATCCTTTTTTTAGAATCTATAAGCAGATTTAGGCCTCTGTGGTTTTGTATAACAATATTGGCCAGGGAATTTAGCTCCTTTTGTAGGTCTATCAATGATTTGGCTATTTGGTGTATGTTATCTGTGAATTTAGCAGACAAGGTATATTGAAAGTGTGTAAACTCCTATTTTTTCATTTTTAGTTCCTATTCATGGGTGCTTCCAGGTACTATATGGATTGATCTGGCACAGGATTCTACAAAAATTAGATAGCCCCTCCAATCATGTTTTCTATCACTATGTAGAATAGGGCTATAGCTATTCTTTTCCCCGAGGTTTAACCCTGTGAGATCATTGCCCTCATACCCACTGAGAATACCAGCAATGGTACCATTGCCAGACACAATTGGATGGATTGGAATCATGACCATGTGAAGGGCTAATAGCCTTGCCTGAAAACTAGAGGAACTAAACAGCTAATAACTCTCCATAAATCTAGCAGGCAATAAAAAGTCACAGAGCAGAGGACTTCAAGTTAAGATGGTGGTATAGCAACCATGCCATAGCAGCCTAGGGGAGTAAAAGCAAAAAAACAAAACCAGCAAAATACATTCTTCTACTAAAAAGTGAGATGAATAATCAACCACAGCAGAGAAATAGGAGAGATCCAGAGTGTCTTGTGATAACAAAAGCATGCAAAAGCAGCTCCAGCAGCAGCTGCACCAGGTCCATGTGGCCACAGCTGTCAGGATCGGCCTAAGCTGCAGGAATAAAGCCACGTGAGGGGAATTTCCACTCACACCAGCCTCTGTGCAAACTCAAAAAGTGTGGAAGGAGGATGGCAGAGAGAATCAGAGTGGCTCATGAAGAAGAGGATCATGAGGACCAGTGGGAGAACATCAACCACCATCCATAGCCTCCCCTCTCCCACCGACAGCACAAGTGCCAGATAACACCAGAGACCTGGGGAAGGGACCTACACAAAACCTAGCACAGACAGTCAGAGCAGCCACCCACAGACCCAGCCAGCCTACCTGAGACTTCAGCATGGTCACAGATAAAACAAAACATGGTTGTAGTTGGGTGACTTCAACTCCCACCCTCACCAATTTACAGGTGATGCCAGCCAAAATAAATAGAGATGCAGCTGGGTTAAATGAGGTCACAGAAAATATGGACCTAACAGATATCTACAGGATATTTCATCCAAATGCTGCAGAATACACATTTTTTTTCACCAGCACATGGAACATTCTCTAAAATAGACCATATGCTAGGATTCAAAGCAAATTTTAAGAAATACAGGAAAATTAAAACAATTCTTTGCACTCTATCTGATCACAATTGGATCAAACTACAAACCAATAGCATGAAAAGCTATAGAGCATACACAAAATAATGGAAACTAAACAATACACTACTAAATGATGAATGGGTCAATGAAGAAATTAAGAAGGAAATAAAAAAATTCATAGAGTCAAATGATAGGGAGAACACAACATACCAAAACCTTTGGGACACAATGAAGGCAGTCCTAAGAGGGAAATTTATAGTTTTAAGTTCCTACATATAGAAAATAGAAAGGTTGTAAGCAAACAACTTAATGCTTCACCTTAAGGCCTTGGAAAAAGAAGAACAAGGCAAACCAAAAATCCATAGATAGGAATAAATAATAAAGATCAGGGTAGAAATTAATGAACTAGAAACCACAAAAAAAATGCTAAGAATCAATGAAACAAAGAGTTTGTTCTTTGAAAGGATAAACAAGATTGATAAACCCTTAGCAAATCTGTCCAAAAGAAAGGGAGAAGAGACACAAATTTAAAAAAGTAGAGATGAAAAATGCACCATCACAACAGATACCAGAGAAAATCAAAAAATCATAGGGACATACTATAAGAGGATATGTTCCACTAAGTTTGAAAATGCTAAAGAAACACATGATTTCCTTGATTTATATGACCTACTTAAATTAAATGGAGATCACATAAATAGACCTATAAAAAGTATGCATGTCCAAGCTGTTATAAAAAAAATTTCACAACTAAGTAAGTCCAGGCCCAGATGGATTCACTGGTGAATTTTAGAAGACCTTCTTGGAAGTAATAACACCAATATTTCTTAAACCTTTACACAAAATAGAAAAACAGAAAAAGAAGGAATCCTACCAAACTCCTTCTATGAAGCCAGCACCACCCTGATACTGAAATCAGACAAAGACAGAAAAAAAAGAAATTACAGACCAATCTCCCTCATGAACATAGATGCAAAAAATTTCAACAAAACATTGGCAAACAGAATACAAGAATATATCAGACAGATCATTCACCCCAAGTAGGCTTTATCCCAGAGATGCAGGGATGGCTCAACACACACAAATGGATAAATGTAATATATTATATAAATGGACTGAAGAATAAAAATCATATGATCATTTCATTAAATGCAGAAAAAGCATTTGACAAAATAGAACATCCCTTCATGATAAAAGTCCTACATGTGGACTTCTGGGTAAGATGGTGGCATAGGAGCCACGCCAAACTGGATCAGGGAGGGATTTAAGCAAAAATACACTCTTCTTTGGAAAAAAGCAGAATATTTTTATGGGAAACAGCAGAAAAGCAGGAGACTGCCAGAAACCCACTGTGGAGATTGTGGACTGACCCACGGCAGCCCATTCCACAGCGGCTCCAAGCTGCCACCTCAACCCGTGGCTCCAAGCTGCCAGTCAGAAATTTTGAGTCTCTGCTGAGCATCCACCACCGCCACCACCCAAACAAAAAAAGGGGGGGTTGCTTTCCAACCTCCTCACAGAGCCCATAAATCGAAGAAAAGTCTGCTGAGCTGCTGAAAGAGATACAGAGGAACAGTGTGAGCTACTACAGGCTTCCTGAACTCAACCATCCCCCAACCATCAGATCCCCAGAGAATTGGCAGAATTCAGCATCTAGCATCACCAACACTGGACCCAGCACAGCTGAGCCAAGCTCCACAGTTCAGGGAATGAGGTGGGCACTCAGCATTGATGAGTTTGGAAGCCACACCAAAAGGTAACAAAGGCCTGCATTGGAAGTGCTAATCTCTCTTTCCAGGTCAGGGCAGATTATGGGTTACATATTTGTGGTTGGCCTTACCATTTTCAAATAAGCTGAATATGAGGTGTTGAGTATTGCTGCCTATAATACTTTTAGATTTAAAGGTCCTTTATCTTTTGCTTCTGTCTTTATTGGGGCAGGGTCTGATTCTAGATGACAGGATTAAGGATGTGGAGCAACACACACCCTTAGGGATTTTGACCCTATAAGACTGTTTCAATTCCCACACTTGTATACTCTGTGCTCATGTTAATTGAATGTGTATTATGCTCAGTTGAAGTTTAGAACTTGCTACTAAATTGTTCCACCAGTCCACTACTATACCTGCTTAACAAGCAAATTCAACAGCTAGGATTACTTCTGAGGTTGGACCTGGGGACAAGTGCTAAACTTGGCGCCTTAAATTCATATCCTGAAAGTAAATAAAGGTGGATTACCACACCTAAGAACACTGCAGATAAATAGAAAACCTAAGCATCATATTAATCCAGGATGCAAAAGTCACTACACTGTAATACAAGAAACACAAAGAATCAAGACAATGCAATCCCACCCAAAATTACAAATCCATCAGAATTGTTCACCAATGAGACTGTTTTAGATGAAATATCTGACAAAGATTTCAAAAGAATGTTGATATCTATACTCAAAGAAATGAAAGAAGAAATAAAAGAAGAAATGAAAGGAATCTGAGAAGAAAACAAAGGAATTAAAGAAGAAAACAAACTCTTGAAAGAGAATACAGAAAAACAGCTTAGCAAAATAAAAAGGTCATTGCAGGACATGAATAAGGAAATAGAAATACTTAAGAAAACCAGGCTGAAACCCTAGCTCTGAAGAACACAGTCAGTGAAATAAAAAACTCTGTGGAAAGTCTCACCAGTAGAATGGATGAAGGAGAGGACAGAATATCTAAACTAGAAGACCAGATAGCAGACCTATCACAGTCCAACAAAGAGAAAGACAAGCTAATAGAAAGGTATGAATGGGAACTCCAAGACATGCGGGACACTATGAAAAGATCAAACATAAGAATTCAAGGTATAGCAGAAGGGGAAGAATTTCAATCCAGAGGCTTAGTATGTGTTTTCCACAAAATCATAGAAGAAAATTTTCCCCAAACAGGGAAAGAAATGTCGATGCAGATACAAGAAGCATTTAGAACACTCAGCAGACAAAACCTAGAAAGATCCTCTTCTTGCCATGTTATAATTAAACTAGTAAACATGCAAACCAAAGAAAATATATTGAAAGCAGTTAGAGAGAATAAGGAAATGACCTTCAAAGCGAAACCCATCAGGATCACAGCAGATTACTCAACACAAACTTTAAAAGCCAAAAGGGCCTGTCAACAAGATTACTTTATCCTTCAAAGCTATCTATCCAAATTTATGGAGAAATAAGGACATTCCACAACAAAGACAGGCTAAAGGAATTTATGGCACTTAAGCCAGCTCTACAGAAAATATTTGCAGGAATCATTCATGCTGAAGAGAAAGCAAAACACACACAGTTAAAACAAGTGAGTAAAGTGAAAACCAGGAAGAACTACAAATCAAGAAAAATGGAGAGTTCAAATACATATCTTTCAATAATAACTCTTAATATCAATGACCTCAATGCCCCAACCAAAAGACATAGACTTACAGACTGATTAAAAATCAGGATCCTACCATCTGTTGCCTCCAGGAAACTCACCTCTCATTAAAAGATAGAACCTTCTTAGGGTGAAAGGTTGGAAAAAGTTATTTCAAGCAAATGGGCCTAGGAAACAAGCAGGATAGTCCTCAAACCAAAATTAGTGAGGAAAGATAAAGAAGGTCACTTTATAGTGATTAAAGGAACACTCCAACAGGAGGACATCACAATCCTAAACATATATGCTCCCAACACGGGGCCTCCCAATTTCATCAAACAAACAGTATTAGACTTAAGGTCAGAGATAACTCATAACACAATAGTAGTGGGTGGCTTCAATACCCTGCTCTCATCACTTGACAGGTCTACCCAACAAAAAATAAACAGAGAAACATCTGCATTAAATGATATCATGGAACAAATGGACTTAACAGATATATACAAAACATTCCATCAAAATGCTGCAGAATATACATTCTTCTCAGCAGCACATGGGACATTCT
>JAEOAD010002689.1:0-20414 GCA_036365145.1 Orientallactaga sibirica
GGAAAGCAACTCCTTCTGAGAACAAAACTACCTTACTTCACATAGTAAAATGTTCGGCAATGAAACTGTTTGGTTTCTAAGGAAACTACTTTGGAAATGAAACGAATCTACTAAGTTGTGCACCTTGTTAGATTACACCAAACAGGAAAGTTTCAACTTGCTGTACTCAACGGTCCTCTTAGGAAAGCAACTCATTCCGAGAAGAGAACTAGCTTACTTCACACACTACAGTGTTTGGCCATGAAGGTGTTTCTTTTCTAAACAAACTACTTTAGAAATGAAACGAATCTACTAAGTTGTGCATCTTTTTAGATAACACAAACCAGGAAATTTTCAACTTGCTGCATTGAACCATCTTCGTAGGAAAGCAACTCATTCCGAGAACAGAAGTAGCCTACTTCACACAGTACATTGTTCGGCAATGAAGGTGTTTGTTTTCTAAGCAAACTACTTTAGAAATGAAACGATTCTACTAAGTTGTGCAACTTGTTAGATTACACCAAACAGGAAAGTTTCAAGTTGCTGCACTAAACTGTCTTCTTAGTAAAACCACTCATTCTGAGAACAGAACTAGCTTACTTCACTCACTACCTTGTTCCGTAATCAAGGTGTTTGTTTTCTAAGCAAACTACGTTAGAAATGAAATAAATCTCCTAAGTTCTGCATCTTGTGAGATTACACCAACCAGTAAAGTTTCCACTTGCTGTACTCAACCGTCTTCTTAGGAAAGCAACTCGTTCCGAGAACAAAACTAGCTTACCTCACTCACTACATGGTTCCTTAATGAAGGGGTTTGTTTTCTAATCAAACTTCTTTAGAAATGAAACGAATCTACTAAGTTGTGCATCTTGTTAGATTGCACAAAACAGGAAAGTTTCAACTTGCTGCACTCAACCACCTTCGTAGGAAAGCAACTCAATCTGAGAACAGAACTAGCTTATTCCACACAGTACAGTATTCGGCAATGAAGGTATTTGTTTTCTAAGCAAACTACTTTAGAAATGAAGTGAATCTAATAATTTGTTGATCTAATTAGATTACAGAAACCAGAAAACTTTCAACTTGCTGCACTCAACTGTCTTCTTAGGAAGGCAACTCATTCCGAGAACAGAACTAGGTTATTTCACACAGTAGAGTGTTCGGCAATGAAAGTGTTTGTTTTCTAAGCAAACTACTTTAGAAATGAAACGAATCTACTCAGTTGTTCATCCTGTTAGTTTACACCAACCAGGAAACTTTCAACTTGCTGCACTCAACCGTCTTTGTAGGAAAGCAACTCATTCAGAGAACAGAACTAGCTAACTTGAAAAAGTACATTGTTTGCTGATGAAGGTGCTTGTTTTCTAAGGAAACTACTTCAGAAATGAAATGATTCTACTAGGTTGTGCAACTTATTGGATTACACCAACTAGGAAAGTTTCAACTTGCTGCACTCAACCGTCTTCATAGGAAAGCAACTCATTCCGAGAAGAGAACTGGCTTACTTCACTCATTACATTGTTCCGTAATGAAGGTGTTTGTTTTTTAAGCTAAGGACATTAGAAAGGAAATGAATATTCTAAGTTGTGCAACCTCTTAGATTACACAGACCAGGAAAGTTTGAACTTGCTGCACTCAACCGTCTTCCTAGGAAAACATTATTAGGCAATGAAGGTGTTTGTTTTCTAAGCAAACTACTTTAGAAATGAAACTAATCTACTAAGTTGTGCATCTTATTAGATTGCACCAACCAGAAAACTTTCAACTTGCTGCACTAAATGGTCCTCGTATGATAGCAACTCATTCCGAGAACAGAACTAGCTTATTTCACACAGTAAATTGTTTGGCAATTCAGGTGTTTCTTTTCTAAGCAAACTACTTTAGAAATGAAACGATTCTACGAAGTTGTGCACTTTTTTAGACTACACCAACCAGGAAAGTTTCAACTGCTGCATTCAACCGTCTTCTTAGGAAAGCAACTCATTACGAGAACAGAACTAGCTTATTTCACACAGTACATTGTTCAGGCAATGAAGGTGTATGTTTTCTAAGCAAACTACTTTAGAAATGAAACGAATCTACTAAGTGGTGCATCTTGTGAGATTACACAAACCAGAAAAATATCAACTTGCTGCAATCAACCGCCTTTGTAGGAAAGCAACTCATTCCAAGAACAGAACTAGCTTACTTCACACAGTACATTGTTTGGCAATGAAGGTGTTTGTTTTCTAAGCAAACTACTTTAGAAATAAAATGATTCTAGTAAGTTGTACAACTTGTTAGATTACACCCACCAGGAAAGTTTCAACTTGCTGCACTCAACGGTCTTCGTAGGAAAGCAACTCAATCCAAGAACAGAACTAGCTTACTTCACTCACTACATTGTTCCGCAATGAAGCTGTTTGTTTTCTAAGCAAACTACATTAGAAATGACACGAATCTACTAAGTTGTACATCTTGTTCGATCACACCAACCAGGAAACTTTCAACTTGCTACACTCAACCGTCTTCGTAGGAAAGCAAGTCATTCAGAGAACAGAACTAGGTGATTTCACACAGTATATAGTTCGGCAATGTAAGTGTTTTCTAAGCAAACTACTTGAGAAATGAAACGAATCTACTAAGTTGGGTATCTTGTTAGATTTGGAAACCAGGAAAGTTTCAACTTGCTGCATTCAAGGGTCTTCGTAGGAAAGCAACTCATTCCGAGAACAGAACTAGCTTACTTTACACACTGCAGTTTTCGGCCACGAAGCTGTTTGTTTTCTAAGCAAACTACTTTAGAAATGAAACGAATCTTCGAAGTTATGCAACCTGTTAGATCACACAATGCAGGAAGGTTTCAACTTGCTGCACTCAACTGTCTTCTTAGGAAAGCAACTCATTCCGAGAACAGATCTAGCTTACTTCACACAATACAGTGTTTGGCCATGAAGGTGTCTGTTTTCTAAGCAAACTCCATTAGAAATGAAACGATTCTCTTAAGTTGTGCACCTTTTTAGATTACATCAACCAGCAAAGTTTCAACTTGCTCCATTCAACGGCCTTCATAATAAAGCAACTCATTCCGAGAACAGAACTAGCTTATTTCACATAGTACATTGTTTGGCAACGAAAGCGTTTGTTTTCTAAGCAAACTACTTTAGAAATGAAACGAATCTAATAAGGTGTGCATCTTGTTAGACTACACCAACCAGGAACGTTTCAACTTGCTGCGTACAACCGTCTTCGTAGGAAAGCAACTCACTCCGAGAACAGAACTACATTATTTCACACAGTACATTGTTCGGCAATCAAGGTGTTTGTTTTCTAAGCAAACTACTTTAGAAATGAAACGATTGTACTAAGTTGTGCACCTTGTTAGATTACACCAACCAGGAAAGTTTCAACTTGCTGCACTCAACCATCCTCGTAGGAAAGCAACTCATTCCGAGAACAGAACTAGCTTACTTCACACACTACAGTGTTTGGCCATGAAGGTGTTTGTTATCTTTGGAAACTTAGGAAACTTAGGAAAGGAACTCAATCTGAGAACAGAACTAGCTTATTCCACACAGTACAGTATTCGGCAATGAAGGTATTTGTTTTCTAAGCAAACTACTTTAGAAATGAAGTGAATCTACTAATTTGTGGATCTCATTAGATTACAGAAAACAGAAAACTTTCAACTTTCTGCACTCAACTGTCTTCTTAGGAAAGCAACTCATTCCGAGAACAGAACTAGGTTATTTCACACAGTAGAGTGTTCGGCAATGAAAGTGTTTGTTTTCTAAGCAAACTACTTTAGAAATGAAACGAATCTACTCAGTTGTTCATCCTGTTAGTTTACACCAACAAGGAAACTTTCAACTTGCTGCACTCAACCGTCTTTGTAGGAAAGCAACTCATTCCGAGAACAGAACTAGCTAACTTGAAAAAGTACATTGTTTGCTGATGAAGGTGCTTGTTTTCTAAGGAAACTACTTCAGAAATGAAACGATTCTACTAGGTTGTGCAACTTATTGGATTACACCAACTAGGAAAGTTTCAACTTGCTGCACTCAACCGTCTTCATAGGAAAGCAACTCATTCCGAGAAGAGAACTAGCTTACTTCACTCATTACATTGTTCCGTAATGAAGGTGTTTGTTTTCTAAGCTAACGACATTAGAAAGGAAATGAATATTCTAAGTTGTGCAACCTCTTAGATTACACAGACCAGGAAAGTTTGAACTTGCTGCACTCAACCGTCTTCCTAGGAAAACATTATTCGGCAATGAAGGTGTTTGTTTTCTAAGCAAACTACTTTAGAAATGAAACTAATCTACTAAGTTGTGCATCTTATTAGATTGCACCAACCAGAAAACTTTCAACTTGCTGCACTAAATGGTCCTCGTATGATAGCAACTCATTCCGAGAACAGAACTAGCTTATTTCACACAGTAAATTGTTTGGCAATTCAGGTGTTTCTTTTCTAAGCAAACTACTTTAGAAATGAAATGATTCTACAAAGTTGTGCACTTTTTAGATTACACCAACCAGGAAAGTTTCAACTTGCTGCATTCAACCATCTTCGTAGGAAAGTAACTCATTCCGAGAACAGAACTAGCTTACTTCACACAGTACATTCCTCGGCAATGAAGGTGTTTGTTTTCTAAGCAAACTACTTTAGAAATGAAACGATTCTACTAAGTTGTGCAACGTGTTAGATTACACCAACCAGGAAAGTTTCAACTTGCTGCAATCAACCGTCTTCGTAGTAAAACAACTCATTCTGAGAACAGAACTAGCTCACTTCACTCACTGCATTGTTCCGTAATCAAGGTGTTTGTTTTCTAAGCAAACTGCTTCAGAAATGAAACGAATCTACTAAGCTGTGCATCTTGTGAGATTACACAAACCAGAAAACTTTCAACTTGCTGCACTCAACCGTCTTCGTAGGAAAGCAAGTCAATCTAAGAACAGAACAAGCTTACTTCACTCACTACATTGTTCCACAATGAAGGTTTTTGTTTTCTAAGCAAACTACATTAGAAATGAAACGAATGTACTAAGTTGTACATCTTCTCAGATTTCACCGACCAGGAAACATTCAACTTGCTGCACTCAATCGTCTTCAGAGGAAATCAAGTCATTCCGAGAACAGAACTAGCTTACTTCACACAGTATATTGTTGGGCAATGAAGGTGTTTGTTTTCTAAGCCATCTGCTTTAGAAATGAAACGATTCTACTAAATTGTGCACCTTGTTAGATTACAACAGCCAAGAAAGTTTCAACTTGCTGCACTCAAATGTCCTTGTAGGAAACCAACTCAATCCGAGAACAGTACTAGCTTACTTCACACAGTACATTGTCCGGCAATGAAGGTGTTTGTTTTCTAAGCAAACTGCTTTAGAAATGAAACTATTCTACTAAGTTGTGCAACTTGTTTTATTACACCATCCAGGAAAGTTTCTACTTGCTGCACTCAACAGTCTTCGTAGGAAAGCAACTCATTCCGAGAACAGAACTAGCTTACTTCACAAACCACAGTGTTTGGCCATGAAGGTGTTTGTTTTCTAAGTAAACAACTTTACAAAGGAAACGATCCTGCTAAGTTTGCACCTTGATACATTAAACCAACCAGGAACGTTTCAACTTCCTGGACTCAACCGTCCTCATAGGAAAGCAACTCATTCCAAGAACAGAACTAGCTTACTTCTCTCACTACATTGTTCTGTAATTAAGGTGTTTGTTTTTTAAGCAAACTACTTTAGAAATGAAACGATGCTACTAAGTTGTGCATCCTGTTAGATTACACAAACCAGGAAAGTTTCAACTTGCTGCATTCAACCATCTTCGTAGGAAAGCAACTCTTCAGAGAACAGAACTAGCTTAAATCACACATTCCATTGTTTGGCAATGAAGGTGTTTGTTTTCTAAGCAAACAACTTTAGAAATGAAATGATTGTACTAAGTTATTCAAATTGTTAGATAACACCAACCAGGAAAGTTACAACTTGCTGCACTAAACCATCTTCTTAGGAAAGCAACTCATTCCGAGAACAGAACTAGCTCATTTGACACAGTACAGTGTTCGGCAATAAAGGTGTTTGTTTTCTAAGCAAACTACTTTAGAAATGAAATGAATCTACTAACTTGTGCATCTTATTAGATTACAGAAACTAGAAAACTTTCAACTTTCTGCACTCAACTGTCTTCTTAGGAAAGGAAATAATTCTGAAAAGAGAACAAGCTTATTTCACACCTTACATTGTTCGTAAATGAAGGTGTTTGTTTTCTAAGCAAACTACTTTAGAAATGAAACGATTCTAATAAGTTGTGCATCTTGTTAGCTTGTACAAACAAGGAACATTTCAACTTGCTGCACTCAACCGTCTTCGTAGGAAAGCAACTCATTCCGACAAGAAAACTAGCTTATTTCACACAGTATATTGTTTGGCAATAAAAGTGTTTTCTAAGCAAAGTGCTTTAGAAATGAAATTAATCTACTAAGTTGTGCACCTTCTTAGATTACACCAACCAGGAAAGACTCAACTTGATGCACTCAACCGTCTTCTTAGGAAATCAACTCATTCCGAGAACAGAACTAGCTTACAACACACACTACAGTGTTTGGCCATGAAGGTGTTTGTTTTCTACGCAAACTGCATTACAAATGAAACGAATGTACTAAGTTGTGCAACTTGCTAGATTACACAAACCAGGAAAGTATCAACTTGCTTCACTCAACCATCTTCGTCGGAAAGCAACGCATTCCGAGAACAGAACTAGCTTATTTGACACAGTACTGTGTTCGACAATGAAGGTGTTTGTTTTCTAAGCAAACTACTTTAGAAATGAAATGATTCTACTAGGTTGTGCAACTTGTTAGATTACACCAACCAGGAAAGTTTCAACTTGCCGCACTCCACTGTCCTCGTAGGAAAGCAACTCATTCTGAGAACAGAACTAGCTTATTTCACACAATACAGTGTTCGGCAAAGAAGCTGTTCATTTTCTAACCAAACTACTTTAGAAATGAAACGAACCTACTAAGTTGTGGATCTTGTTAGATTACACAAACCAGGAAAGTTTCAACTTGCTGCACTCAACCGTCTTCCTAGGAAAGCAATTCATTCCGAGAACAGAACTAGGTTACATCACACACTACAATGTTTGGCCAGGAAGTTCTTTGTTTTCTAAGCAAAATACTTTAGAAATGAAGTGAATCTACTAAGTTGTGGAACTTCTTAGATTACACCAACCAGTAAAGTATCAACTTGCTGCACTCAATCGTCTTCGTAGGAAAGCAAATCATTCCGAGAACAGAACTACCTCACATCACACAGTACATTGTTTGGCAATGAAGGTGTTTGTTTTCTAAGCAAACGACTTTACAAATGAAACGATTCTGCTAGGTTGTGCATCTTGTTAGATTACACAAACCGGGAATTTTGCAACTTGCTGCACTCAACCATCTTCCCAGGAAAGCAACTCATTCCGAGAACAGAACTAGCTTACTTCTGCACTACAGTGTTTATCCATGAAGGTTTTTAGTTTCTAAGAAAACTACTTGAGAAATGAGACGAATCTACTAAGTTGTGCAACTTGTTAGATTACACCAACCCGGAGAGTATCAACTTGCTGCACTGAACCGTCTTCGGAGGAAAGCACTCATTCCGAGAACAGAACTAGCTTTTTTGACCCAGTACAGTGTTTGGCATTGAAAGTGTTTGTTTTCTAAGCAAAGTACTTTAGAAATGAAACGAATCTAATAAGTGGTGAATCTTCTTAGATTCCAGGAACCAGGAAAGTTTCAACTTGCTGCACTCAACTGTCTTCGTAGGAAAGCAACTTATTCCGAGATCAGAACAAGCTTATTTCACACATTACATTGTTCGTAAATGAAGGTGTTTGTTTGCTAAGCACTCTACTTTAGAAATGAAACGAATCTACTAAGTTTTGCATATTGTTAGATTACACAAACCAGGAAAGTTTCAACTTGCTGCACTCAACCATCTTCGTAGGAAAGCAACTCATTCGGAGAACAGAACTAGCTTATTTCACACAGTATATTGTTCACAATGAAAGTGTTTTTTAAGCAAACTACCTTAGAAATGAAATGATTTTACAAAGTTCTGCAACTTTTTACATTTCACCAACCAGGAAAATTTCAACTTGCTGCATTCAACTCTCTTCTTAGGAGAGCAACTCATTCCGAGAACAGAACTAGCTAACTTCACACACTACAGTGTTTGGCCATGAAGGTGTTTGGTTTCTACGCAAACTACTTTAGAAATGAAGTGCGTCTACTAAGTTGTGCATCTTGTTAGATTACAGAAATCAGAAAACATTCAACTTTCTGCACTCAACTATCTTCTTAGGAAAGCACAACTCATTCCGAGAACAGAACTAGCTTACTTCACACAGAACAGTGTTCAGCTACGAAAGTGTTTGTTTTCTAAGCAAACGACTTAGAAATGAAACGAATCTAGTAAGTTGTGAATCTTGTTAGATTACACAAACCAGTAAAGTTTCAACATGCTTCACTCTACTGTCTTCGTAGGAAATCAACTCTCTCTGTGATCAGAACAAGCTTATTTCACACATTACATTGCTCATAAATGAAGGTGTTTGTTTGCTAAGCACTCTACTTTAGAAATGAAACGAATCTACTAAGTTGTGCATATTGTTAGATTACACAAACCAGGAACGTTTCAACTTGCTGCATTCAACCATCTTCGTAGGAAAGCAACTCATTCCGAGAACAGAACTAGCTTATTTCACACCTTACATTGTTCAGAAATGAAGGTGTTTGTTTTCCAAGCAAACTGCTGTAGAAATGAAACGATTCTACTAAGTTGTGCATCTTGTTACATTACACAAACCAGGAACGTTTTAACTTGCTGCACTCAACCGTCCTCGTAGGAAAGCAGCTGATTCCGAGAAGAGAACAAGCTTATTTCACAGAGTACAGTGTTCGGCAATGAAGGCGTATGTTTTCTAAGCAAACTATTTTAGAAATAAAACAAATGTACTAAGTTGTGCATCTTGTTAGATTACACCAACGACGAATGATGCAACTTGCTGCACTCAACCGTCTTCGTAGGAAAGCAACTCATTCTGAGAATAGAACTAGCTTACTTCACTCAGTACATTGTCCCGTTATGAAGGATTTTGTTTTCTAAGTAAACACATTTAGAAATGAAATGAATCTAATAAGTTGTGTATCTTGTAAGATTACACAAACCAGGAAAGTTTCAACTTGCTGCATTCAACCATCTTCATTGGAAAGCAACTCATTCCGAGAACAGAACTAGCTTACTTCATACAGTACATTGTTCGGGAATGAAGCTGTCTGTCTTCTACGCAAACTACTTTAGAAATGAAACGATTCTACTAAGTTGTGCATCTGGTAGGATTACACCAACCAAGAAAGTTGCAACTTGCTGCACTCAACAGTCTTCGTAGGAAAGCAAATCATTCTGAGAACAGAACTAGCTTACTTCACTCACTACAGTGTTTGGCCATGAAGGTGTTTGTTTTCTAAGCAAACTGCTTTAGAAATGAAACGAATCTACTAAGTTGTGCATCTTATTAGATTACAGAAACCAGAAAACTTTCAACTTTCTGGACTCAACCCTCTTCTTAGGAAAACAACTCATTCCGATAACAGAACTAGTTTACTTCACACACTACAGTGTTTGGCCATGAAGGTGTTTGTTTTGTAAGCAAACTACATTAGAAATGAAACGAATCTAGTAAGTTGTGCAACTTTTAGATTACACCAACTAGGAAAGTATCAACTTGCTGAACTCAACCGTCTTCGTAGGAAAGCAACTCATTACGAGAACAGAACTAGCTTATTTCACACAGTACAGTGTTAGGCAATGAAGGTGTTTGTTTTCTAATCAAACTACTTTAGAAATGAAATGAAACTACGAAGTTGTGCACCTTGTTTGATTACACCAACCAGGAAAGGTTCTTTTTGCTGCACTCAACCGTCTTCGGAGGAAAGCAACTCATTCTGAGAACAGAACTAGCTTGTTTGACACAGTACAGTGTTTGGCAATGAAGGTGTTTGTTTTTCTAAGAAAACTACTTTAGAAATGAAACGAATCTACTAAGTTGTGCATCTTGTTAGATTCCAGAAACCAGAAAAATTTTAACTTTCTGCACTAAACTGTCTTCTTAGGAAATCAACTCATTCTGAGAAGAGAAATAGCTTATTTTCTAACGTTTTAACTTGCTGCACTCAACCGTCCTCGTAGGAAAGCAGCTGATTCCTAGAAGAGAACAAGCTTATTTCACACAGTACAATGTTCGGCAATGAAGGCGTATGTTTTCTAAGCAAACTACTTTAGAAATTAAACAAATCTACTAAGTTCTGCATTTTGTTAGATTACACAAACCAGGAAAGTTTAAACTTGCTGCACTAAACCGTCTTCGTAGGAAACCAACTCATTCCGAGATCAGAACTAGCTTATTTCACACAGTACAGTGTTCGGCAATGAAGGTGTTTGTTTTCTGAGCAAACTACTTTCGAAATGAAACGAATCTACTAAGTTGTGAATCTTGTTAGGTTACACAAACCAGGAAAGTTTCCACTTGCTGCACTCAACCGTCTTCATATGAAAGCAACTCATTCCAAGTTCAGAACTAGCTTATTTCACACATTACATTGTTCGGAAATGAAGGTGTTAGTTTTCTAAGCAAACTAGAAAGGAAATGATTCTACCAAGTTTTGCATCTTGTTATGTTACCCAAACCAGGAAGTTTCAACTTGCTGCACTCAACCCTCTTCTTCGGAAAGCAACTCATTCCAAGAACAGAATTAACTTACTTCACTAACTACATTGTTCCATAATGAAGGAGTTTTTTTTTCTAAGCAAACTACTTTAGAAATGAAATGAATCTACTAAGTTGTGCAACTTGTTAGATTACACAAACCAAGAAAGTTTCAACTTGCTGCATTGAACCGCCATCGTAGGAAAGCAACTCATTCCAAGAATAGAACTAGTTTTCTTGACACACTGTAGCAAACTACTTTAGAAATGAAACGAATCTACTAAGTTGTGCAACTTGTTAGATTACACCAACCACTAAACCGTCTTCGTAGGAAACCAACTCATTCCGAGAACAGAACTAGCTTATTTCACACAGTATATTGTTCGGCAATGAAAGTGTTTTATAAGTATACTACTTTAGAAATGAAACAATTCTACTAAGCATCTTGTTAGATTACACAAACCAGGAAAGTTTACTTGCTGCACTCAACGTCTTTAGGAAAGCAACTGAAGAACAGAAAGCTTATTTACTACATTGTTTGGAAATGAAGGTGTTGTTTTCTAACCTTGATTCTACTAAGTTGTGCATCTTGTTAGATTAGAAAAAAGAAAACTTTCAACTTGCTGCACTCAACTGTCTTCTTAGGAAAGCAACTCATTCAAGAACAGAACTAGCTTATTTCACACTACAGTGTTTGGAAATGAAGGTGTTTTGTTTTCTAAGCAAAACTTTAGAAATGAAATGAATCTACTAAGTTGTGCATCTTGTTAGATTACACAAACCAGGAAAGTTTCAACTTGCTGCACCTTCTTCGTAGGAAAGCAACTCATTTGCACACTACATTGTTTTGTTTCTAAACAAACTACTTTAGTTACTAAGTTTGCATCTTGTTAGATTAAACAAACCAGGAACGTTTCAGTGCACTCAAACTATGGAAAGCAACTCATTTAGCTTAAACTATTGTTAAAATTATAAGT
This sequence comes from Orientallactaga sibirica, assembly GCA_036365145.1. NCBI lineage: Eukaryota > Metazoa > Chordata > Mammalia > Rodentia > Dipodidae > Orientallactaga > Orientallactaga sibirica. The sequence continues at coordinate 11,706 of JAEOAD010002689.1, forward strand.
AAACTACTTTAGAAATGTGAAAATACTAAGTTTACCTTGTTACATTACAGAAACCAGAAAACTTTCAACTTGCTGCACTCAACTATATTCTTAGTAAAGCAACTCATTCTGAGAACAGAACCAGCTTATTTTACACAGTACAGTGTTTGGCAATGAAAGTGTTTGTTTCTAAGTAAACTACTTTAGAAATGAAACGAATATAAGTTGTGCATCTAATTAGATTACACAAACCAGTAACGTTTCAACTTGCATTCAATCGTCTTCATAGGAAAGCAACTCATTCCGACAACAGAACTAGGATATTTCACACAGTACATTGTTTGGCAATGAACATGTTTGTTTTCTAAGAAAACTACTATAGAAATGAAACGGTTCTACTAAATTGTGCACCATGTTAGATTACACAAACCAGGAAAGTTTCAACTTGCTGCACTCAACCGTCTTCGTAGGAAAGCAACTCATTCCGAGAACAGAAATATCTTATTTCACACAGTACATTGTTGGAAATGAAGATGTTTGTTTTCTAAGCAAACTCCTATAGAAATGAAACGATTCTACTAAATTGTGCATCTTGTTAGATTACACAAACCAGGAAACTTTCAACTTGCTGCACTCAACCGTCTTCGTAGGGAAGCAACTCATTCGAGAACAGAACTAGCTTACTTCACACACTACAGTGTTCTGGCATGAAGGTGATTGTTTTCTAAGCAAACTACTTTAGAAATGAAACGAATGTTTTAAGTTGTGCACCTTGTTTGATGACACCAACCAGGAAAGTTTCTACTTGCTGCATTCAATCGTCTTCGTAGGAAAGCAACTCATTCCGAGATCAGAACTAGCTTATTTCACACATTACATTGTTAGGAAATGAAGATGTTTGTTTTCTAAACAAACTTCTTTAGAAATGAAACCATTCTACTAGTTTGTGAATCTTGGTAGATTACACCAACCAGGAAAGTTTCAACTTGCTGCACTCAACCATCTTTGTGGGAAAACAACTCATTCTGAGAACAGAACTAGCTTATTTCACACAGTATATTGTTAGGCAATGAAGGTGTTTGTTTTCTAAGCAAACTACTTTAGAAACGAAACGAATATACTAAGTTGTGCATCTTGTTAGATTACACCAACCAGGAAAATTTCAACTAGCTGCACTCAACCGTCTTCGTAGGAAAGGAAGTCATTCTGAGAACAGAACTAGCTTACTTCACACAATACATTATTCTGCAATGAAGGTGTTTGTTTTCTAAGGAAACTACTTTGGAAATGAAATGATTCTACTAAACTGTGCAACTTCTTAGATTACACAAACCAAGAAAGTTTCAACTTGCTGCACTCAACCGTATTCATAGGAAGGCAACTCATTCCGTGAACAGAACTATCTTATTTCACACAGTACAGTGTTCGTCTATGAAGGTGTTTGTTTTCTAAGCAAACTACTTTAGAAGTGAAATGAGTCTACGAAATTGTCCATCTTGTTAGATTACAGAAACCAGAAATCTTTCAACTTGCTGCACTCTACTTTCTTCTTAGGAAAGCAACTCATTCCAACAACAGAACTAGCTTATTTCACACAGTACAGTGTTTGGCAATGAAGGATTTTGTTTTCTAAGCAAACTACTTTAGAAATTAAATGAATCTTCTAAATTGGGCATCTTGTTACATTACACAAACCAGGAAAATTTCATCTTGCTTCCCTCAACCATCCTCGTAGGAAAGCAACTCATTCCTAGAACAGAACTAGATTATTTCACACAGTAGAGTGTTCGGCAACGAAGGTGTTTGTTTTCTAAGTAAACTACTTTAGAAATGAATTAAATCTACTAAATTGTGCAACTTTTTATATTACACCAACCAGGTGCACTGAACCATCTTTGTAGGAAAGCCACTCATTCTGAGAACCGAATTAGCTTATTTCACACAGTACAGTGTTTGGCAATGAAGGTCTTTGTTTTCTAAGGAAACCACTTTAGAAATGAAATGAATCTACAAAGATGTGCATCTTGTTAGATTACAGAAACCAGAAAACTTTCAATTTGCTGCATTCAACTGTCTTCTTAGGAAAGTAACTCATTATGAGAATAGAACTAGCTTATTTCACACAGTACAGTGTTCAGCAAATAAAGTGTTTGTTTTCTAAGCAAACTACTTTAGAAAGGAAACGAATCTAATAAGTTGTGCATCTTGTTAGTTTACACCAACCAGGAAAGTTTCAAATTGCTACACTCAACCGTCTTCTTAGGAAAGCAACTCATTCCGGGAACAGAGCTAGCTTACTTCACTGCCTACATTGTTCCGTAATGAAGGTGTTTATTTCCTAAGCAAACTACTTTATAAATGAAACGATTCTACTAAATTGTGCATCATGTTAGATTACAGAAACCAGAAAACTTTCAACTTTCTGCACTCAACTGTCTTCTTAGGAAACCAACTTATTCCGAGAACAGAACTAGCTTATTTCACACAGTACAGTGTTCAGAAACAAAAGTGTTTGTTTTCTAAGCGAACTACTTTAGAAATGAAACGAATCTACTAAGTTGTGCATCTTGTTAGACTACACAAACCAGGAAAGTTTCAACTTGCTACACTCAACTGTCCTCGTAGGAAAGCAACTAATTCCGAGAACAGAACTAGCTTAGTTCGCACATTACAGTGTTTGGCCATAAAGGTGTTTCTTTAGTAAGGAAACTACTTTAGGAATGAAAAGAATCTACTACATTGTACATCTTGTTAGATTACACAAACCAGGAAAGTTTCAACTTGCTGCACTCAACCGTCTTCCTTGGAAAGCAACTCATTCCGAGAACAGAAGTAGCTTCCTTCACTCACTACATTGTTCTGAAATGAAGGTGTTTGATTTCTAAGCAACCTGCTTTAGAAATGAAACGAATTAAATAAGTTGTGCATCTTGTTGGATTACACAAACTAGGAAAGTTTCAACTTGCTGCATTCAAACGTCTTCGTAGGAAAGCAACACATTCCGAGAACAGAACTAGCTGACTTCACACAATACATTGTTCGGCAATGAAGGGTTTTGTTTTCGAAGCCAACTACTATAGAAATGAAACGTTTCTACTACATTGTGCAACTTGTTAGATTACACCAACCAGGAAAGTTTCAACTTGCTGCACTCAACCGTCCTCGTAGGAAAGCAACTCATTCCGAGAACAGAACTAGCTTACTTCACACACTACAGTGATTGGCCATGAAGTTGTTCGTTTTCTAAGCAAACTACCTTAGAAATGAAATGAATCTGCTAAGTTGTGCACCTTGTTAGATTACAGAAACCAGAAAACTTTCAACTTGCTGCACTCAACTGTCTTCATAGGAAAGCAACTCATTCTGAGAATAAAACTAGATTATTTCACACAGTACATTGTTTGGCAATTAAGGTATTTGTTTTCTTAGCAAAATACTTTGGAAATGAAACTTAGTAAAGTTGTGCACCATGTCAGATTTCACCCACCAGGAGAGTTTCAACTTGCTACACTCAACCGTCCTCACAAAAAAGCAACTCATTCCAAGAACAGTACTAGCTTATTTGACACAGTACAGTGTTCGGGAATGAAGTTGTTCGTTTTGTAAGCAAACTACTTTAGAAATGAAATGAATCTGCTAAGTTGTGCATCTTGTTAGATGACAGAAACCAGAAAACTTTCAACTTTCCGCACTCAACTGTCTTCTTAGGAAAGCACAACTCATTCTGAGAACAGAACCAGCTTATTTCACACAGTTCAGGGTTCAGCAACGAAAGTGTTTCTTTTCTAAGAAAACTACTTTAGAAATGAAACGAATCTAATCAGTTTTGCATCGTGTTAGATCACACAAACCAGGGAAGGTTCAACTTGCTGCACTCAACCGTCTTCATAGGAAAGCAACTCATTCCGAGATCACAACTGGCTTATTTCGCAATTACATAGTTCATAAATGAAGGTGTTTGTTTTCTAAGCAAACTACTTTAGAAATGAAACGAATCTACTAAGTTTTACATCTTATTAGATTACACCGACCAGGAAAGTTTCAACTTGCTGCACTCAACCGTCTTCTTAGGAAAGCAACTCATTCCAAGAACAGAACTAACTTACTTACCCACTACTGTGTTTTGCCATGAAGGTGTTTGTTTTCTAAGCAAACAACTTTAGAAATGAAACGATTCTACTAAGTTGTGCATCTTGTTAGTTTACACCAACCAGGAAAGTTTCAACTTGCTACACTCAACCGTCTTCTTAGGAAAGCAACTCATACCGAGAACAGAACTAGCTTATTTCACACAGTACAGTGTTGGGCAACGAAAGTGTTTGTTTTCTAAGTAAACTACTTTAGAAATGAAATGAATCTAATAAGTTGTGCATCTTGTTAGATTACACAAACCAGAAAGTTTCAACTTGCTGCATTCAACTGTCTTCTTTAGGAAAGCAACTCATTCTGAGAACAGAACTAGCTTATTCACAAAGTACATTGTTGGCAATGAAGGTGTTTGTTTTCTAAGCAAACTACTTTAGAAATGAAATGAATCTACTAAGTTGTGCATCTTGTTAGATTACAGAAAACCAAAAAGTTTCAACTTGCTGCACTCAACCGTCTTCTTAGGAAAGCAACTCATTCCAAGAACAGAACTCTTATTTCACACAGTACAGAACAGAAATGAAGGTGTTTGTTTTCTAAGCAAACTACTTTAGAAATGAAACGAATCTACTAAGTTGTGCACCTTGTTAGATTACACAATCCAGGAAAGTTTCAACTTGCTGCACTCAACCGGCTTCATAGGAAAGCAACTCATTCCGAGAACAGAACTAGCTTATTTCACACAGTACTATTGTTCGGCAATGAAGGTGTTTGTTTTCTAAGCAAACTACTTTAGAAATGAAATGAATCTACTAAGTTGTGCATCTTGTTAGATTACACAAACCATGAAAGTTTCAACTTGCTGCACTCAACCGTCTTCTTAGGAAAGCAACTCATTCTGAGAACAGAACTAGCTTATTTCACACAGTACAGTGTTTGGCAATGAAGGTGTTTGTTTTCTAAGCAAACTATTTTAGAAATGAAATGATCTACTAAGTTGTGCATCTTGTTAGATTACACAAACCAGGAAAGTTTCAACTTGCTGCACTCAACCGTCTTCTTAGGAAAGCAACTCATTCCGAGAACAGAACTAGCTTACTTCACACAGTACATTGTTTGGCAATGAAGGTGTTTGTTTTCTAAGCAAACTACTTTAGAAATGAAACAGTTCTACTAAGTTGTGCATCTTGTTAGATTACACAAACCAGGAAAAGTTTCAACTTGCTGCACTCAACGGTCTTGGTAGGAAAGCAACTCATTCCGAGAACAGAACTAGCTTATTTCACACAGTACATTGTTTGGCAATGAAGGTGTTTGTTTTCTAACCAAACTACTTTAGAAATGAAACGAATCTACTAAGTTGTGCATCTTGTTAGATTACACAAACCAGGAAAGTTTCAACTTGCTGCACTCAACTGTCTTCTTAGGGAAAGCAACTCATTCCGAGAACAGAACTAGCTTATTTCACACAGTACATTGTTCGGCAATGAAGGTGTTTGTTTTCTAAACCAAACTACTTTAGAAATGAAACGGATCTACTAAGTTGTGCATCTTGTTAGATTACACAAACCAGGAAAGTTTCAACTTGCTGCATTCAACCGTCTTCTTAGGAAAGCAACTCATTCCGAGAACAGAACTAGCTTACTTTCACATTACATTACATATTACACACAATGTTTGGTAAATGAAGGTGTTTGTTTTCTAAACAAACTACTTTAGAAATGAAACGAATCTACTAAGTTGTGCATCTTGTTGAGATTACACCAAACCAGGAAAGTTTCAACTTGCTGCACTCAACCATCTTTGTAGGAAAGCAACTCATTCCGAGAACAGAACTAGCTTATTTCACACAGTACATTGTTCGGCAATGAAGGTGTTTGTTTTCTAAGCAAACTACTTTAGAAATGAAATGAATCTACTAAGTTGTGCATCTTGTTAGATTACACCAACCAGGAAAATTTCAACTTGCTGCACTCAACCGTCTTCATAGAAAGCAACTCATTCGAGAACAGAACTTGCTTACTTCACACAGTACATTATTGGGCAATGAAGGTGTTTGTTTTCTAAACAAACTACTTTAGAAATGAAATGAATCTACTAAGTTGTGCATCTTGTTAGATTACAGAAACCAGAAAAAGTTTCAACTTGCTGCACTCAACTGTCTTTTTTAAAAGCAACTCATTCCGAGAACAGAACTAGCTTATTTCACACAGTACAGTGTTTGGCAATGAAGGTGTTTGTTTTCTAAACAAACTACTTTAGAAATGAAATGAATCTACTAAGTTGTGCATCTTGTTAGATTACACAAACCAGAAATCTTTCAACTTGCTGCACTCAACCGTCTTCTTAGGAAAGCAACTCATTCCGAGAACAGAACTAGCTTATTTCACACAGTACAGTGTTTGGCAATGAAGGTGTTTGTTTTCTAAGCAAACTACTTTAGAAATGAAATGAATCTACTAAGTTGTGCATCTTGTTAGATTACACAAACCAGGAAAGTTTCAACTTGCTTGCACTCAACCATCTTCGTAGGAAAGCAACTCATTCCGAGAACAGAACTAGCTTATTTCACACAGTACAGTGTTTTGCAATGAAGGTGTTTGTTTTCTAAGCAAACTACTTTAGAAATGAAACGAATCTACTAAGTTGTGCATCTTGTTAGATTTACAAACCAGGAAAGTTTCAACTTGCTGCACTCAACTGTCTTCTTAGGGAAAGCAACTCATTCTGAGAACAGAACTAGCTTATTTCACACAGTACAGTGTTTGGCAAATGAAAGTGTTTGTTTTCTAAGCAAACTACTTTAGAAATGAAATGAATCTACTAAGTTGTGCATCTTGTTAGATTACACCAACCAGAAAGTTTCAACTTGCTGCACTCAACTGTCTTCTTAGGAAAGCAACTCATTCTGAGAACAGAAGTAGCTTATTTCACACATTACAGTGTTTGGCAAATGAAAGTGTTTGTTTTCTAAGCAAACTACTTTAGAAATGAAATGAATCTACTAAGTTGTGCATCTTGTTAGATTACACCAACCAGAAAAGTTTCAACTTGCTACACTCAACCGTCTTCTTAGGAAAGCAACTCATTCTGAGAACAGAACTAGCTTACTTCACACAGTACATTGTTTGTAATGAAGGTGTTTGTTTTCTAAGCAAACTACTTTAGAAATGAAATGATTCTACTAAGTTGTGCATCTTGTTAGATTACAGAAACCAAGAAAGTTTCAACTTTCTGCACTCAACTGTCCTCGTAGGAAAGCAACTCATTCAGAGAACAGAACTAGCTTATTTCACACAGTACAGTGTTTGGAAACAAAGGTGTTTGTTTTCTAAGCAAACTACTTTAGAAATGAAACAAATCTACTAAGTTGTACATCTTGTTAGATTTCACAAACCAGGAAAGTTTCAACTTGCTGCACTCAACTGTCTTCGTAGGAAAGCAACTAATTCCGAGAACAGAACTAGCTTATTTGACACAGTACAGTGTTTGGCAATGAAGGTGTTTCTTTTCTAAGCAAACTACTTTAGAAATGAAATGAATCTACTAAGTTGTGACATCTTGTTAGATTACAGAAACCAGAAAGTTTCAACTTCTGCAATCAACTGTCTTCTTGGAAAGCAACTCATTCCGAGAACAGAACTAGCTTATTTCACACAGTACAGTGTTCTGCAATGAAAGTGTTTGTTTTCTAAGCAACCTGCTTTAGAAATGAAATGAATTCTACTAAGTTGTGCATCTTGTTAGATTACACAAACCAGGAAAGTTTCAACTTGCTGCACTCAACGTCTTCTTAGGAAAGCAACTCATTCGAGAACAGAACTAGCTTATTTCACACAGTACATTGTTCTGCAATGAAGGGTTTTGTTTTCTAAGCAAACTACATTAGAAATGAAATGTTTCTACTAAGTTGTGCAACTTGTTAGATTACACCAACCAGGAAAGTTTCAACTTGCTGCACTCAACCATCCTCGTAGGAAAGCAACTCATTCCGAGAACAGAACTAGCTTATTTCACACACTACAGTGATTGGCCATGAAGTTGTTCGTTTTCTAAGCAAACTACTTTAGAAATGAAATGAATCTCTAAGTTGTGCACCTTGTTAGATTACAGAAACCAGAAAAATTTCAACTTGCTGCACTCAACTGTCTTCATAGGAAAGCAACTCATTCTGAGAATAAAACTAGCTTATTTCACACAGTACATTGTTTGGCAATTAAGGTATTTGTTTTCTAAGCAAAATACTTTGGAAATGAAACTTAGTAAAGTTGTGCACCATGTCAGATTTCACCACCAGGAGAGTTTCAACTTGCTACACTCAACTGTCCTCACAAAAAAGCAACTCATTCCGAGAACAGAACTAGCTTATTTGACACAGTACAGTGTTCGAATGAAGTTGTTTGTTTTCTAAGCAAACTACTTTAGAAATGAAATGAATCTGCTAAGTTGTGCATCTTGTTAGATGACAGAAACCAGAAAACTTTCAACTTTCACTCAACTGTCTTCTTAGGAAAGCACAACTCATTCTGAGAACAGAACCAGCTTATTTCACACAGTACAGGTTCAGCAACGAAAGTGTTTCTTTTCTAAGCAAACTGCTTTAGAAATGAAATGAATCTAATCAGTTTTGCATCGTGTTAGATT
>JAEOAD010001394.1:0-14117 GCA_036365145.1 Orientallactaga sibirica
AACACCCAGGCCTTCTCCTGGCCCGTTCGGCTCCAGATTCTGCTCCTTCAAAAAAACGCTCAAAATTGCCGCGTGAGTTTGGACTGCTGAGCCAGGGGACAGGTGGTGCGTGGAAGGGTCTTTTTGAAACGGAGTTATATCTTAGATTTCATGCCATCACTTGAAGTTATGAGCCTACCGGAAGGGGATGTCTGAAAAATGAACAAACAGGTCCCAGAGGGTGTGTTTTCCTAGGAATAGCCCTGCGTAACTAAGGAGATCGTGGAGGGCTGACAGAAAAGGGCCTCGAGGAGTTAGAAGCTGACCACTAGAGAGCGAGGCCCTGCTTCAGATATGAAGGGAGAGAGATTACAAAATCTTCCCGGGGCTTTGAGTCCAATGACTTGGACCACTGACTCGCCTGTCATTGTTTTTAATGACGAGAGGGACTCAGATTTTCTGAAGTGCGCTGGTTGTGTCGTGCAGGACCCTGGAAGGAGATGCAGAACTCCGTGATGAGCGAGGGCAGTGTTCTTTTACTGCGCTCACCCAGGAGGAACCTGATTCCAAGGCTGAAGGCCAGTCGCATTGCCATTCTCGCTTCTCTAGCTGCTTATTTTTATGACTCTTTTACCCTTTTTATTTCAGAGGAACCCCTTGTAAGTGCCCACCAAACGTTGGTACCATCATGCCCGTCTTCAGCCGGCCAGGCGATGGAGGACGCCGGCTGTGGGAAGGTGAGCATTCGCCACGTTGCTCTGGTTCCTAACTTTTGGCAGCAGCAGTCCACCAGTGGTGGGATTCAGTGCCTGTCCATGTTGCCCACGCCCTCTGGATTCTGCACACTCTCTTCTGCACAATCTCCTGAACATTGGTGGCTCTGTTTGATTTTTCCTGGTGTGTGGTTGCTTTCTAGTTAGAGAGCCACTCAGTGAGTGTGTAAACAGCACGTGTGGGTTCCATGCTCACCCTCGTCCCGCCCCTCCCCAAGGCACCCAGCTCCTTGGGGATGCCCGTTACATCTCCATGGCTATTGTGGGTCGTGCATTTGGGGTAGCCGTAATTATCGGGGCGAGGCCATGTCTCTGTCCTGCCTTGTAGCTCTCACAGTCTTTCAGCCCACACTTGCATGAATCTCTATGAGCCGGCCCGGTTGAGTGTTATGGCTACGGCTGATGAGGTCTGGGAGCTGCTTTGTCTCTGGATCTCTGTGACTCTGGACTCTGAGGGAGTCGAGTGTTCTCTGTGCCTATCTCCTTCACCTTTGTGCTGCTTGGAGTCTATTCCAATACTCAGTTTAGCAGCCTCTAGAACTCTGGTCCCTCGTACATTTTGTTTTTCCTCCCCATCACACCAGTGTAGGTTTCCAAATTCTGCCCTCAACCAGCCGTGTGGCTCTTCTCAAGATCTCTCTGCAGTGTCTGCGGTGCTGTTTCAGCTGGCAAGCTCGACCTCTCTTTTTAAGGGGTTCAGGTATCTATTCATGAATTTTGTGGAATATTTCCTCGGATACGTTGCCTCTGTGCAAGAAAAAAAAAAAAAAAAAAAAAAAGAAAAGAAAAGAAAAACAAGCAGTCAGCCGCATTCTGCATTGGCGAATCAGTTCATATGGCACAGAAGGCAGTGGGATTTTATAGGAGAGTCACTGTTGCGGTTGCTGTACCACCCCGCCCCCTTTTCTCTCGCCTGGAAAGCTTCTGAAACCAACTCTGAGTTTTCTTGATCATGACAAAGGCCTGTATAACATTCTGTGTCTCTCCTGCAGAGATAGAGCTCATAGAGTTTTTCTCTTATTTTCAAAGAATATCAGTCCTTTGCTAGCTGGAACCTAATAGACCTTGGCCAAAATGTGTTTCTGAATCACTTGTTGATTCTATTGAATGACTGATTGTTTGATTGATTGTTTTCTGAGAGACAGAAGAAGACGGAGAGGAGAGAGAATGGAAACGCCAGGGCCCTCAGGCAATACAAACGAACTCCAGATCCATGCTCCATCATGTCTATCTGGCTAAAGTGGGACGTGGGGCATCAAACCTGGTTCTTTTGGCTTCGCAATCAAATGCCTTAACCACTAAGCCTTCGCTCCAGCCCTTCTATATTTTATTTATTTATGTTTTGATTTTTAGAGGTAGGGTCTACTGTAGCTCAGGCTGACGTGGAAGTCACATTCTCTCTCTCTCTCTCTGTCTGACTCCTTCTATCTCTCCATTAATAATGAAAATAATAAAAAATGACATAATAATAATAAAAAATATATATCTGTGGTGGCGATCACGCCTTTCATCCCAGCAGCACTAGGAGGGAGGCAGAGAGTGAGGAGCGTCGTGGATGTGAGTTCGAGGCCACCCTGAGACGACAGAGTGAATTCCAGGTCAGCCTGGGCTAGAGCCAGTCAACCTGGCACACCAAGGAAACCCCAAAAACCAAAGTAATAAATGTAACGTTCCACCCTAAGTCCAGGGTCATGCAATCAAAAGCAGGAGAAGGGTGTTTAGAACATGATATACATATAAACACACACACACACACACACACACACACACACATATATACATATATATATATATATATATATATATATATATATATATAATTTATTATGTATACTATGTATTTATTTTATGTATTATACATTATTCAATATATATATATTTAATATATATTTAAATTTATATATTAACTTATAGGTAATATGTGAGTTCATGTATGAATATACATGGAAATTTATACATATATCACACATATATAAAATATATGTGATATATATTTACACATATGACATGTATAAAATATAATTACATGTATTATAGATTATTATACGTTATTTATATGACATAACATATACAACTATATATATAGTTATATGTAAATATATCAATATATATACATATATATATCATATTAGATTTTTAAGGCCATATGTAAATTTGTATCCATAAGGATTATATATATATGTAAATATATATATATATATATACATACATAAATATATATATATATATATATAAAATTTGGGGTGAGGGTGCCAGGTAGGGACTGCCTGTAGCTCCGGCTGACACAGAATTCACTGTGGTGTCTCAGGCTGGCCTTGAACTCACAGCCAAAACCTTTCTAACATGTACTTATTCACAATTGGTGTCCAGGAAAAGTGAGAATAACTTCTAAGAAGTATCACTCTCAGCATTAAATCCTTCTCATGTCCTAACATACATACTAAGTGCCAGCGAGCATTCTCTGGATCTCAGTTGAAGGGAGGCTTCTATGATGTCGACTTTTCACGTGATGACACCAGGTGACACTGGCCTTGTGTCTGTGGAATTTTCTTTCCCAGGAGATCTTCTGGAAAGTTTCTGAAACCAACTCTGAATTTTCTCTATCACGACAAAGGCCTGCATAGCCATCTCCGTGTCTCCTGCAGAGATAGAGCACATAGGGTTTTTCTGTCATTTTCAAAGATTATCGAGTCCTCTCCTTAGCAGGACCTAATAGACGTTGGCCAAATGTGTTGTATGTAATCGCTTCACTTACAACTATTCCCGGCATTTAGGCTATGTAAAGTCAAAGCTTCAGTCTGTTTCGATCATAATTTATTTGATTTATTGTATATTTTAGTTTTTCTTTCTCTGTTGCTTGCTTGCCTCTCTGCTTTCTGTCTTTCTTCCTTCCTTTGTTTTCTTCCTTCCTTCCTTCCTTCCTTCCTTCCTTTTTTCTTTTTGTTATTTTGGCTTTGTGATGTTTTGCAAGTGTGACTGAATAAAGAAATGGCATATTGGCCATTTTTGCATACCTTTCCCTTGTTGTGGTCCATCACCACACCTGCACCACTTTGTTGTCAGGAAGGTTCTCAAGCGCCTCCTTGTGGGGACTCCGTGCCTCAAGGTCCACTTTCCAAGTCTGAGGTTCTCGATTCCTTCTGCCCACTCTTCAGCTCCTAAGGCTCATAAGACAAAAGGAATTTCTAGGCTGGAGAGATGGCTTAGGGGATAAGGCGCCTGCTTCCTCACCCTAAGAACACTGGTTCCAATCTCCAGCTGTTTCAATCTCCAGTTCCCACGTTTAGCCAGATGCAAAGTGACGCAAGGGTGCAATGTCGCACTTGGCCACAAGGGGCGACCACATCTGGATTTCGTTCGCAGCAGCTGAGACACTGCTCACGTGCCCATCTCTGTGTTCCTCCCCTCTCCCTCCCTCTCTCTCTCTCTGTCTCTCTCTGTCTCTCGCCAAAAACAATAAGATAAAATAAAAAGTTTTTTAAAAGCTTTTTCTGTAGATGCATGTTGGCTTAAGATACCCCCCAATTTTTTTTCCTTTGGGGACTTAGGACACTCCCCCATGTCTGCAGGGTCACCAGAAGTGTGAGCCTCAGGTAGAAAGGGTGCTCAAAACTCCCACTGAATATCTCAAATCCTCTGTCAGTTCTGGAGGTCCCAGACAGATGTGAGCAGATGACTCAGGTGCTTGTCAGGAGCCCGTTTTTCTTCCACTCAGAGAGTCCCTGGAACACCCAGGCCTTCTCCTGGCCCGTCTGGCTACAGATTTTCTAACCTCAGGTGACCGCAACACGTTCACAGGAGGTTAGAGAATCTGCTCTTTCAAAAAAACGCTCAAAATGGCCGCCTGAGTTTGGACTACCCTAAGTACAGTGTTACTCAGCCAAAAGCACGAGGAGGTGTTTAGAGCATGATATATATATATATACAGCCATATATAGACCCTACCTTTGAGAACCAAAAAAAGACATCTGCCTTTTAAACATAAAACATAGAAAAATTTTAAGTGCTCAAATAAGTAAGTATTTGGGGTAAAGGTATTTTAGCAGTCTTTCTTGTTGCGGTGGTGACCACATGCAATTTCCCAGCAAGCAATGCTCACCATGGAAACGAGGACAAACAGCATTTGCTTCTTGGTATGAGAGTTCTCATGCCCACAAGGTGATGATCCAGAACAAGGAACCACTGAAGTTTGAGCAAGCCTCTCGTCACTGAATTTCTGTTTTATGTAAATTAATATCAGGTTGCAGAAATATTGTTGTGGACCAGGCTTGAGCTGGGAAGAGGTACTCTTTGGGTTCCTTTAATCACAGATCACCCCCCACCTTAGGTTTTCACCTCAGCCATCTCCCCAGCCCACTATTACAAAGGGAACGTTCCTAAAACTGTGGGATACCTGAAGAGGAAACCAGTGCTGTGAATGTGTCCCATTCACATCTGTCTCTCTTTTTATCACCTTCTTGGTGCAATTGACAACTTGGTAGCAAGAGAAGAACATATCTAGGCTTTCCAATTTTACAAATGACCAAAAGACACTTATAATGTCTTTAAACTCTTGGAACCAGCAGGGAGCAGCACTTCCGCCTGCCAGATGGGTTTAGGGTTGGTGCTAAGCGAATGCAGTGTGACATAGTTGACTCGGGTCAATAGCATCAAATTTCCAGTGTCAGACGCCTGTGACAGAAGTCTGTCAGCAGAGGACGATGGCAAACTCAGGGTGGAGAAGTCAGTGGTATCCTGTAAAGGCAAGGGGTCTCAGATAGCGAGTGCCTGGATCGAGAGCAAGTCTCCACTTTGCAACAGTACTGGAGGAACAACTTTCAACAAAGAACTTTCCCAGATGATCTTCAAGGTAAGATGAGCCCAAGTGACAATTTGTCACGTGTGGTTCCTCCCCTTTAACTTTAGTAGGGAATGATAAGCTCCAAAGAGAGTAACTCATTCATTCTGTTTTAGTTTCCGTGCTTCAGTATTACTTAATACTGATCCAGCGTCCATGTCTGGTCTCCGAGAAAAGATGGCTCATAGACAGTGAAGACTCCAGAAAGTCTTTCCTACAACTCCAAGGGGCCTGGATGCCTTCTGCAGCTCATGCTGACCTGGAATTCATTATGTATTCTCAGGTGGCCTTGAACTCACAGCAATCCTCCTACCTCTTCTTCCAAGTGCTGGGATTAAAGGTGAGCACCACCATACCTGGCTGGCATCTGAACATTAATTTGTGGTGGAGGTGAGATAGACACCTAGGCTGATCTTGAACACAATATATAGCAAAGACGACTGCAACTCAGGCCTCGACTTCTCAAATGCTGGAATTCCTTGCCGGTGCATCACATTTGACTCTTGGAGATAAATATGTTTTAATTTTTAAATTAATTAATTTGTTTTGTTTTTTTTGTTTTGTTTTCCAAGGCAGGGTCTCACTGTAGCCCAGGCTGACCTGGAATTCACTCTATATTCTCAGGGTGGACTTGAACTCATGGCAATCCTCCACCTCTGCCTCCAGAGTGCTGGGATTAAAGCGTGCGCCACCATGCCTGCAAATTTTTAATTTATTTAATTAAAAGGAGTGAGAGGGGAGAGAGAGTGGGCACCAGGCCCCAATGAGCAGCGAAATGAGATGCTCCCTATCTCAAAAAGGTAGACAGTCTTAAAGGAGGAAGATACCCTGCTAAAAATATGATGGTCACTACCCATTAGAGCCAGACCTACCTCCCTAGAAAAAAAAGAAAACAAGTGTAACTTGCCTAAAGTAGGTGTCTTTTATATTCAGTGATGATCAATACTGGACAGAGAGATTTCAAGTAGAGTGGCCTAGGGCTCCTCCATCCCTCCCACCATACATATGTGTCCTCTCTCCCAGCATCCTGCGTCCCTGCGCTCCCAATCTATTTGACTCCATTTTGGTGCAATTCCACACATAAACAGTACCACCATAGTTCCAGCAGGTGGCAGTCAGCACACCTCCAAGAGACACAGACTTGGTGTGTGTGTGTGTGTGTGTGTGTGTGTGTGTGTGTGTAGATTTCTTTGCTCTTGTTTTGACATTTTCTTCTTATTTTAAGGCATCTCATTTTATTTCTATAATTTGCTTACTTCCTTGGGTGTGAATATAGACACATGCACCACGTATTTGTTTAATTATTTGCAAGTAAAGAAACAGAAAACTGAGGTGGAGGTGGAATGGGAACACCGCCCTCTAGCTCAGGATAGACTCAAAATCTCTTGTTCGGTCCATCCCAGGATGGCTTGGAACTCACGGGGATCCTCCTAAATTCCTGAGCCCCTCCTGGGTGCTGGGATTAAGGGCGTGTGCCACCACACCCAACTCTGGTTTCCTTTTTTTTTTTTTAACTTTTATTTATTTCTTTATTTTTATTTCTTTATTTGGTTTTTTGAGGTAGGGTTTCATTCCAGCTCAGGCTGACCTGGAATTCATTATGTAGTCTCAGGGTGGCCTTGAACTACCCGCGATCCTCCTACCTTTGCCTCCTGGGTGCTGGGATGGAAGGCATGAGCCACCATGCCTGTCTTTTCAACTCTGATCTCCATTTTTTTTGGTTTTTCAAGGTAGGGTCTCACCACTTTGGGCCAGGCTGACCTGGAATTCACTATGGAGTCTCAGGGTGGCCTCTAACTCACAGCAATCCTCTACCTCTGCCTCCCAGTGCTGGGATTAAGGCGTGCCACCACGTCGGCCATGCACTGCTTTTGATCTCCATTTTTAGCTCTTGGAGTTTCCAGGCCAGCTTGGCGGCTACAGATAAAGAGAAAATGGGTACAACAGGGCCTCCAGGCACTGCAAATGCACGTGCCCCTTTTGTGCACATGGCTCTATTGTGGGTACTGGGGTATCTAATCTTGCTTGGGAGGCCAGCAACCTTCACCATGGAGCCATCTCTCTAGCCTTTTATTTTTTTTGGTCTTTTGGGTTGTTTTGTTTTGTTTTTTTGGAGGTAGGGTCTCACGCTAGCCCAGACTGACCTGGAATTCACTATGTAGTCTCAGAGTGTATTCTTATTTATTACTGGGGGAGAGGGAAGGAGAGGGAGAATGGGCACAACAGGGCCTCCAGGCACTGCAAATACACTCCAGATGTAGGCGCCATTTTGTGCACATGGCTGCGTGTGAGTTTTCTGCCTGCTTGTTGAAATGTAGGCCGAGCTGGCCATAGTGATGTCACGTTATGGAGGTTGCTCAGTCCTCGAAAAAACTGCTAGTGTATTGTAATGTTAAATGTTAAAGTGATTTCCTAAAATATGTTCCTAAAATCTAAAATTTCCAAAACTTATTTATCTTTAAATAAAACTTTTCTGTCATTTGTTTTAAGTATAAAGGTAACAAATTGGACGTCATTGTTTTAAAAAAGCGGAGGAAGAGGAAAATAAAATTCAAAGAGAAGAAAATACAGATCTATGGAGGTGAGGGTCAGGCTCTTGAGTGCATTTCCTTTTTCTTTTTCCTTTTATTTTGAATGCACTTTTCTTTTTCTTTCTTTTTTTAAATTTCCTTTTTCTTTTTAGAATGCATTTTTCGAGCAGGAACCTTTAGATGCTGAGCCCTCTCTCCAGACTATACATTTTTTGGAGTGGCTGGCTATCTTTTCACCCTTAGAAATATAGGTAGCCTGGTGAACAAGCTGGCTACTCCTCATTTTGCCTGGCTCCATGAAAACATCAAGCCCTGTGAGTCTGGGTGGGACAGAAAGGCCAAAGAGAGATTGTATGTGTGTGTGTATCTGCCTGTGGCAATGGCAGCCTGCCCTGGGGCAGTTGTTGGGCTCTGATGAGGCAGGCCATGCTGGTTAAGACATCATGTGGTACTTGTTGTTTAGGCCATCCTCCTGCTGTGCCCCCACCCCTAGCAGCAACAGCGTGACTTCTGCTTTTTTAAGTTAGGGTCTCACTCTAGCTCAGGCTGACCTAGACTTCATTATGTAGTGTCAGGGTGGCCTCGAACTCATGGACATCCTCCTACCTCTGCCTCCCAAGTGCTGGGATTAAAGTCATGCACCGCCACACCTGGCTTGACTTCTGCTTTTATTTGAGGAGAGGGGAAGAGAGAAGAGCGACCCATCCTAGTGACATTAGCCAAATGCTTTCCTGGGACTGGGGTGCCATCTAGAGGTTGCTGTTTGAAACTTGAGACAGTGAAAGTCGGGAAAACAGGCCCTCACCCACACCAGCCACGCTCGTGCAGAGTTCACTCTGTAGCCCCAGAGGGGCCTGGAACTCACGGAAACCCTCCTAAGTCAGCATCTGGATCAAGTGAGCACTGGAGTGAAAGGGCTTCACCACCATGTTAGGCTGCTTTGTGATCTTTATCAAAATTACTATGTGTCCTTAAAAAAAAGATATTTTCTGAATGGTCAACAGAGATAACCTGTAGGATTTTTCATTCTGTCCTCACACCCCCTTCTTACTCTTACTACTACTTTCTTTTATTTTGTTTTCTTTCTCTTTTTCTTCTTTTGTTTTTTGGAAGTAGAGTCTTACTCTAGCCCAGGCTGACCTGGACTTCAGCCTATGTAGTCTCAGACTGGCCTTCAACTCATGGCGACCCTCCTACCTCTGCCTCCCTAGTGCTGGGATTAAAGGCGTGTGCCACCACAGCCATTTTTTACTTTCTTTTTCTTATCTATCATTTATAGTTATTTATTTAAAGAGATGAGAAATGGTAGACCATGGAGAGAGGCATACAGAGAGATGATAGATAGATAGATAGATAGATAGATAGATAGATAGATAGATAGATAGATGATAGATAGATGATAGATAGATAGATGATAGTTAGATGATAAAAAGGAATGGATGAGAATGAACAAATGGTGAGTCTTCTGCCACTGCAAACGAACTCCAGTCTCACGTTTAACCCACTGTTGTGGGTTCCGTGTGTGTGTGTGTGTGTGTGTGTGTGTTCTTCTTCCCTTCTTTTTTAAGTATTTTAAATGTATTTTTATATTTGTTTATTTGAGAGAAAGAGAGAGAGAGAGAGAGAGAGAGAGAGAGAGAGAATGGGCACACCAGGCCTTCAGCCACTGCAAACAAACTCCAGATGCATGTGCCCCCTTATGCATCTGGCTTTCGTATTTCTTCTACTGTCTCCTAAGTACTGTTGGTTCTGTAACTGGAGTTGCCCGGTACTCCTCAGAAACCGCTAAGAAAAAAAATGTTTAATTTTACACAGATGACTTGTAGGATTTTCATGTGGGAGAATGAATGCTAGGCTCTCCTGCCACTGCAAAGGGAACTAACTCAAGACACAAGTGCCATGTAATGTACCTGCTTTTACATGGTTAGTGGGGAATTGAACCCCACCTTTAAGTAACTACGGGATCAACCACGTCTATCTCCCCAGTCCATTCTTTCTCCTCCTCCTCCTTCCTTAAACTGCTGCTGTGATTCTTCTAGTTGCCCTGCAGGTTTTTCTAAGTAAAATAAAACCAACATTTCTTAAAAGCGGAGCTTGCTTTGTGATGGACATGGTATGTTTCTTCTGTCTCTCCTATGGATTTTTAGGTGAACACTCTTAAAGAAACAAGCACTCACAACGTGATGCCCACATGTCAGAGTTCTTCACAATACGTTAGGAAGTGAAAAGAAAAAAAAATGTCTTTTCCATTCTCTCTCTCTCTCTTTCTTTCAAGCGGGAGTGTGGGAATGCATAGTGCCACCCGCCACTCCCATCCTGTCACGAGTCTCTTGAGAGAGAGTGAGAGAGAGCCTTTACCTCCTACCCTGTCCTGTACCTCACTGATGCTTTGCCTCTGCCTGCGCCGCCCCGCCACCCCTTCTTCCCATTCTTCTCTGGGCGAGGGAGGGCGGTTAGGGGTACATGCTAGCCTTGTCTGTGTCTCCTACATAATTTTCGGTTCCGCACCCACAGTCCGTCGGTACCCCAGACACGATTTCTGTATCCAGCAGGACTCCCAGAAACAGCTAAAAAGCAGATATCTTGTGGGTTTTCAACTGGGAGAATGAATGCGGGGGCATCCCACCACTACAAACGGATGATATTTTCATCTTTTTATATTGTTTTTATTGATTGAAGTTGTCAGTTAAAGTCTTTTCCTCCCTTCCTTCCTTCCTTTTCCCTCCCTCCCCCCTCCCTCCCTCCTCTTTCCTTCCCTTCCTTTCTTTCTTCCTCCCTTCCTTCCTTTCTTTCTTCCCTCCTTCCTTCCTTCCTTCCTTCCTTCCTTCCTTCCTTCCTTCCTTCCTTCCTTCCTTCCTTCCTTCCTTCCTTCCTTCCATCAGGAGAGTGTAAGGGACTGAGGGGCTGGTTTCTGTTCTCTCAGGCTGTCTGACAGCTTCATTCATTGAGCTCTATCTACTTTTGGTCTGGAAAGGTGGGTCAGAGGTTAGGGCGCCTGCCAGCGGAGCCCAAAAGACCTGGGGTTTGAATCCCCAGGTCCCAAAGCACAAAGCGGTGCCCGTGGTCCCTGGGAGGCTGTGGCATGCGACGGTCTCATTCTCTCTCTCTCACCAATAAATGGTGAAATGCTAAAACGAACAAATAGATATATATAATCAATCAATAAAACAACAAATAAATAATTATGATAAATGAATATAATGAACGAATAAGGATCAATGTTAAACAAACAAATATAAATAATAAAAATAGCAGGGCATGGTGTTGCACGCCTTTAATCCCAGCACTGGGAGGCCAGAGGTAGGAGGATCGCTGTGAGTTTGAGGCCACCCGGAACTACAAAGTTAATTCCAGGTCAGCCTGGCCCAGAGTGTTGGGACCCTACCTCGAAAAACAAAAAATCAAAAACAAAAAAAAGAAAAAACAAAATAATAAAAATAAAACAATGAATACATATGATAAATAAATATTATAAACAAATCAGTATAAATATTAAGTAAATGAGTATAACCAATAAACAAGAAAAGCAATAAGTAAATATATAGATATATATAAATATAATAAACAAATAAGGGTGACTATTAAATAAATGAACATAAATGATAAATAAATGAATACACATAATAAATAAAATAATAAATAAATATAATAAACAAATAAGGATTAAATACTAAATAAATGAATATAAATAATAAATAAATAAATATAATAAATACATATAATAATCAAATAAGGATAAATATTAAACACACGATTATAAACAATAAATACTAAATCAACGAATATAAATAATAAGTAAAGATATAACAATAAATTAATATGATAAGTATGTAAATGTAATAAATCAGTATGAATATTAAACAAGTGAAAATGAATAATAAACAAAACAATAAATAAATATGATAAATAAGGATAAATATTAAAAAATGTATATAAATAATAAATAAATAAAACAATAAATAAATATAATTACTAAATAAGTGTAATAAACAAAAGCAGTATAAATATTAAATAAACAAATATTAAAAATAAACAACCATAATAAATAAGGATAAATACTAAATAAATGAATGTAAATAATAAATGAATATCAATAATAAAGAAATAAAGACAAATAATAATAAATAAATTTAAATATCAAATAAATCTAAATAATAATAAATAAATGTAAATAATAAATGAATAAATAACTGTAATTTTGTTTGTTTGTTTTTGTTTTTGAGATAGGGTCTCTGGCACTCTGGCTCAGGCTGACCTGGAACTAACTTTGTAGTCATCTCAGGGTGGCCTTGAACTCACAGTGATCCTCCTACCACGGCCTCCTGAGTGCTGGGATTAAAGATGTGTGTCACCATGCCCTTATAGCTACAAATTATTAAAGGGAAGAAATAAAGATAAAGAAATCTTAAAAGGCCATATGGCTGGCATCCTGGCTCAAGGCCTGTCCAGTGCACAACCTCTCTGTGTGTCTAATAAGTAAATAAATGAAAATGCATATTTAAAAAATACTTTAGTTACTTATTGATTAGAGAGAAAAAGAGGGACAGACAGGCGCCCAGAAGAGAGGAGGGAATGGACACGCCAGGCCTCCAGCCCTGGAAATGAACTCCAGACCCATGCGCTACATTGTGTATCTGGCTTCTACGTGGGTCCTGGAGAGTCGCACTGGATCCTTAGGCGCCAGGCATGTCCCCTTAACTGCTGAGCCATCCCTCCCAGCCGAGTTCATTTTGTTTATTATTATTATTATTATCATCATCATCATTATTATGATTACCATTGAGGTCAGGTGTGGCTCTAGGCCAGTCTGAGCCATAATCCACTCTGTGCGTCTCAGGCTGGCCACAAACTCATGGCATGACCCTCCTCCTCCTTCTAAAGCAAGTTGACTGCAATTTTCTTATTTTTATTTTATTTTATTTATTCTATTATTTATATAATAATTTATCATTTTATTTAAATTTTTATTTTTGGTATTTATAATTTATCTTATTATTTATTTTATTGCTTTATTTTACCTTTTAATTTAATTTGATTAATTTTATTATTTATTTAACTTTCTATTTCATTATTTATTATTTTATTTTACTTTTTAATTTAATTTTATCATTTATTATTTTATTTTTATTATTAGTATTATTATTATTATTATTCATTATTATTATTATTTTTTTGGTTTTGTGAGGTGTAGGTCTCACTCTGGTCAGAGCTGACCTGGAATTAACTATGTAGTCTCAGGGTGGCCTCGAACTCTCAGCGATCCTCCTACCTCTGCCTCCCGAGTGCTGGGATTAAGCGTGCGCCACCATGCCCGGCTAGTTTGATTTTTATAAAGACTATCAAATATATAAATTCTCTAAGTGTTTATACTGTATTCCTATGTTTTATAAGAAACAACAGGGCATTGAAAATGGAGAAAATTGCTTTGCAAACTGCCTATGAAGTAGCCTTAAGGGGTTATTCCCTGAGCCTTGGTGGGTGTATTTTAAGTCTACTTTGGTGTTTGGCTCTCAGAAGCAGGGATTTTCAGAAGAGGGAGGGTGGAAGGATTGTAAGAGCCACTTTGTGGGAGGTGATATCCAGAGACATTGTCCCCACCACACACAATGAATGACTGCTGTTCTCACAACTCTCAACACACACAACCCCATGGTGAATACCAGCAATACCACTGAGAAGGCCTCCATGGAATGGAGGCAGGAGAAAGGGAAATCATGGTACCAACACATGATGCAATCATACAAAGTCTAGCTAACTTAAATATATGTGGAGAGAGATAGAGACAGATAGAGAGAGAGAGAGAGAGAGAGAGAGAGAGAGAGAATACAGATCAATTCCTCAAGCTGCCAATAAAACTCTTAATCTGCATTCAGTTTTCTCTCTTTTTTCCCTAAATTCACTTCAAATCTAGAAGAGTCTTGGCAGACATGGTGGAAACTGTGGAGTATCTTTGCTTTTCAGGACCATGATGGGAAGGAGAAATGAGAGACAATCACT
>JAEOAD010002877.1:0-20293 GCA_036365145.1 Orientallactaga sibirica
AGTTCGGAGTTCTCACTCTCCTGCCAGGATCCTGCACCGACACCCGAGCTCACTTCAGAAAACCTGAGTCCCTCTCGTCATCAACAACAATGACAGGCGAGACAGTGGTCCAAGTAATTGGACTCAGAGCCCCGGGAAGATTTTTAAATCTCTCTACCTCAGTATTTCAAGCAGGGACTTGGTCTCTAGCGGCCGGCTTCTAACTCCTCGAGGCTCTTTCCCATCAGCCCTCCACGATCTCCTTAGTTAGGCTGGGCCATTCCTAGAAAAAACACACACTCTGTGACCTGTTTGTTCATTTTTCAGACATCCCCCTTCCGGTAGGCTCGTAACTCAGAGTGATGGCATGAAATGTAAGATATCGCTCCACCCCAAAAAAAGACCCTTCGCTCTCTCCGCCTGTCCCCTGGCTCAGCAGTCCAAACTCAGGCGGCCATTTGGTTTTTTTGGAACGAGCAGATTCTCTCTCGGGTGAACCTCGCGTTCGACGCGTTCACCCGAGGTTAGAGAATCTGGAGCCAGGACAGGAAGGCCTGGGTGGCCAGGGGTGTTCCAGGGACTCTCTGCGTGGGGAAAAAGCGGGGCTCGCGACAAGCACCTGAGTCATCTGCTCACATCTGTCCGGGACCTCCAGAACTGACAGAGGTTTGAAGATATTCAGTAGGAGTTTTGAGCGCCCTCTCTGCCTGAGGCTCACACTTCTGGTAACCCAACCAGACCTGGTGGAGTGTGAGAAATGGGAAATGGCAGTGGCTCAGCAGTGCTGCAGCTGCTGTGCAAGAGAAATCAAGATGCGCCGCCGTGCCCAAGTGGGCATTGGCATTGCCCTTTTGCATCTTTGCAAACGTGGGACCTGGAGATTGAAACCCCCTCAGGATTTGAACCAGTGTTCTTAGGGTTAGAAGCCAGGCGCCTTAAGCCCTGAGTATTCTCTCCAGCCCAGAAATTCCTTTTAATTCCTTATAAGCCATGAGCTGAAGCTGAAGAGTGGGCAGAAGGAATGGAGAACCTCAGACTTGGTAAGTGTACCTTGGGGCAGAAGGAGTCGCCAGAAGGAGGCGCTTGAGAACCTTCCCTGGATGGTGGACGGTGGATGCAGGTGTGGTGATGGACCACAACAAGGGGCAGGAAAGGTAAAAAAAATATGTCATATTCATTCAGTCACATTCAGTCAAACTTGCAAAAAACAAATAACAATAACAAAAAACAAAAAAAAAAAAAAAGGAAGGAAGGAAGGAAGGAAGGAAAGGAAGGAAGGAAGGAAGGAAGAAAGGAAAAGGAAGGAAGGAAAGAAAGGAAGAAGGAAGAAGGACAGACAGCAAGCAACTCAAGCAAGCAAGCAACAAGAGAAAAAAAAGAACAAGTAAAATATACAATAAATCAAATGAATTACGATCGAAACAGACTGAAGCTTTGACTTTACATAGCCTAAATGCCGGGAATAGTTGTTGTAAGCGAAGCGATGACACACAACCCATTTGGCAAACGTCTATTAGGGTCCTGTTAAGGAGAGACTTCGATAATCTTTGAAAATTACAGAAAAACCCTATGTGCTCTATCTTTGCAGGACACACACAGATGGCTATGCAGGCCTTTGTCATGATAGAGAAAATTCAGTGCTGGTTTCAGAAACTTTCCAGCAGATCACCTGGGAGAGAAAACAACACAGACACAAGGCCAGAGTGTCATCTGGTGTCATCACATGAAAAGTCGACATCACAGAAGCCTCCCTTCAACTGAGATCCAGAGAATGTTCGCTGGCACTTACTATGAATGTTAGGACATTAGAAAGATTTAATTCCGAGATTGACACTTCTTAGAGGTTATTCTAACTTTTCCAGGAAACCAGTTGTGAATAATTTACAATTTATAAGGGTTTGGCTGGAAAGTTCAAGGCCAGCCTGACACGCCACAGTGAATTCTGTGTTAGCCGGGCTACAGCCATTGCTACCTCGTACCCCCTCCAAAAAAATGTATGTATGTATGTATGTATGTATGTATGTATGTATGTATGTATTTATGTATGCATAGATATATATATGTGTGTGTGTGTGTGTGTGTTTGTGTGTGTGATGGATGTGTGTATGTTTCTGTGTTGATGGATAATTATTTATATATATAATATAAATATAATCCTATATAATATATATATAAAAATTTATATAATATATATATAATTATATATATATATATATATATAATTATATTATAAAATAATAATATATAAAAATATATATATATATATATTATATTTTATACATATATATATATATAAATATATAACATATATTTATATAGCTAATATATCATATAAATTTCCATGTATATTCATATATGAATCATATATTTATATATAAGATTATATCTAATTAAAATATATATTCATATGTGTATATATTCTGGGTGAGCGGGCAGTAAAAGAACACTGTTCCTCGCACCTCACGGAGTTCTCACTCTCCTGCCAGGATCCTGCACCGACACCCGAGCTCACTTCAGAAAACCTGAGTCCCTCTCGTCATCAACAACAATGACAGGCGAGACAGTGGTCCAAGTAATTGGACTTGGACCAGAGCCCCGGGAATTTTTTTTTAAATCTCTCTACCTCAGTATTTCAAGCAGGGACTTTTCAGCGGCGGCTTCTAACTCTCTCTCTCGAGCGGCTTCTAACTTCTAACTCCTCGGCCCCTTTCCTTTCCCATCAGCCCTCCACGATCTCCTTGGGTTGGGGCTGGGCCATTCCTAGGAAAACCTGTTTGTTCTGTTTGACCTGTTTGTTCATTTTTCAGACATCCCCCTTCCGGTAGGCTCGATGTCAGATGTGATGGCATGAAATGTAAGATTTCGCTCCATTTCCAACCCTCCCCTTCCGCTCTCCGCCTGTCCCTGGCTCAGCAGTCCAAACTTTTTTTTTTTTTTTTTTTTTGGAACGAGCAGATTCTCTAACCTCGGGTGACCGCGTTCGCGTTCACCCGAGGTTAGAGAATCTGGAGCCGGACAGGCCAGGAGAAGGCCTGGGTGTTCCAGGGACTCTCTGCGTGGGAGAAAAACGGGGCTCGCGACAAGCACCTGAGTCATCTGCTCACATCTGTCCGGGACCTCCAGAACTGACAGAGGTTTGAAGAAGATATTCAGTAGGTTTTGAGCGCCCTCCCTGCCTGGCTCACAGGCTCACACTCTGGTAACCCAGCAGACCTGGTGGAGTGGAGAAATGGGCAGTGGCAGGCAGTGTCTCAGCTGCTGTGAAACGAAATCAAGCCGCCTCGTGCCGCCTCGTGGCCATTGTGAGGCATTGCACCCTTGCGTAACTTTGCATCTGTCTAAACGTGGGACCTGGAGATTGAAACCCCCTCAGGATTTGAACCAGTGTTCCAGTGTTCTTAGGGTTAGAAGCCAGGCGCCTTAAGCCCTGAGTATTCTCTCCAGCCCAGAAATTCCTTTTAATTCCTTATAAGCCTAAATGAGCTGAAGAGTGGGAAGAAGGAATGGAGAACCTCAGACTTGGTAAGTGTACTTGGGGGGCACGGAGTCGCCAGAAGGAGGCGCTTGAGAACCTTCCTGACAACACGGTGGATGCAGGTGTGGTGATGGACCACAACAAGGGCAAGGTATGGAAAAATCGCCAATATGTCATTGCTTCATTCAGTCACACTTGCAAACACTCGCAAAACAAAATAAAACAAAAACAAAAAAAAAAAAAGGAAAAAGGAAGGAAGGAAGGAAGGAAGGAAGGAAGGAAGGAAGGAAGGAAGAAAGGAAGGAAGGAAGGAAGAAAAGGAAAGAAGGAGGAAAGAAAGGAAAGGAAAAGCAAAGAAGCAAGCAAGAAAACAAAAAAAAAAACAAGCAAAACAAAAAAGAATCAAACATCAAAAAAATACAATAAATCAAATGAATTTTGACTGAAACAGACTGAAGCTTTGACTTTACATAGCCTAAATTGGGAATAGTTGTAAGCGATGACACACAACCCATTTGGCAAACGTCTATTAGGTCCTGTTAAGGAGACGACTCGATAATCTTTGAAAATTACAGAAAAACCCTATGTGCTCTATCTTTGCAGGAGACACACAGATGGCTATGCAGGCCTTTGTCATGATAGAGAAAATTCAGTGCTGGTTTCAGAAACTTTCCAGCAGATCACCTGGGAGAGAAAATAACACAGACACAAGGCCAGAGTCACCTCTGGTGGTGTCATCGACACATGAAAAGTCGACATCACAGAAGCCTCCCTTCAACTGAGATCCAGAAGAATTCGCTGGCACTTACACTTGAATGTTAGGAATGTTAGATTTAATTAGAAATTTTAATTCGAGATTGACACTTCTTAGAGGTTATTCTAACTTTTCCAGGAAACCAGTTGTGAATATTTACAATTTATGGGGGTTTGGCTGGAAGGCCAGCCTGCCAGCCTGACACGCCACAGTGAATTCTGTGTTAGCCGGGCTACAGCCATTGCCCCCTCCCCCCCCAAAATGTATGTATGTATGTATGTATGTATGTATGTATGTATGTATGTATATATGTATGTATATATATATGTGTGTGTGTATGTGTGTGTGTGTGTGTGTGTGTATGTTTCTGTGTTGATGGATACACATTTACATATGGCCTTAAACCTAATCCTACTGAGATATATATAAAAATTTATATAATTTATATATATTATATATATATATATATATATTTGTATATGTGTTATAAATAACGTGGAAAATGTATAATACATGTAATTATATTTTATACATTTAATTATATAAATTTATATATATATTTATATATAATATATATATAAATATATAATATATATTATATATAAATAATATATATATAAATTTATATATATATATATTCATATATGAATATATATATATATATATATATATATATTATTATATAATTAAAATATATATTATATATGTGTATATATTCTACAGAAAAGGGCAGTAAAAAGAACACTGTTCCTCTCACCTCACGGAGCTCTCACTCTCCTGCCAGGATCCTGCACCGACTCACCTGAGCTCACTTCAGAAAACCTGAGTCCCTCATCATCAACAACAATGACAGGCGAGACAGTGGTCCAAGTAATTGGACTCAGAGCCCCCGGAAGATTTCTCTCTCTCTACCTCAGTATTTCAAGCAGGGACTTGGTCTCTAGCGGCCGGCTTCTAACTCCCTCAGGCCCTTCTTTCCCATCAGCCCTCCACGATCTAGGCTGGGTTGGGCTGGGCCAGGAAAACACACACTCTGTGACCTGTTTGTTCATTTTTCAGACATCCCCTTCCGGCTCGTAACTCAGAGTGATGATGGCATGATGGTAAGATATCGCTCCATTTCCATTTCCATTTCAAAAAGACCCTCTCCGCTCTCCTGCCTGTCCCTGGCTCACTCAGGCAGCCAAGCTCAGGCATTTGGAGCGTTTTTTTGGAGAGCAGATTTTTAACCTCGGTGATTCTCTAACCTCGGGTGACCGAGGTTAGAGTTCACCTGGAGAGAGAGGCCTGGGGCCTGGAAGGCCTGGGCCAGGAGAAGGCTCTGGGTGTTCCAGGGGGAGAGGGGGGGAAAAACGGGGCTCGCGACACCTGAGTGAGTCATCTGTCCGGGCTCACATCTGTCCAGGGACCTCCAGAACTGACAGAGAAGTTTGAAGATATCTCTTTTGAGTTTTTTGCGCGCCCTCTCTGCCTGAGGCTCACACTTCTGGTAACCCAGCAGACCTGGTGGAGTGGCAGAGAAATGGGCGGGCAGGCAGTGTCTCAGCTGCTGTGCGAAATCAAGAGATGCGCGCCGCCTCGTGGCCAAGTGAGGCATTGCACCCTTGCGTAACTTTGCATCTGGTCGTGGGACCTGGGACCTGGAGATTGAAACCCAGTCAGGATTTGAACCAGTGTTCTTAGGGTTAGAAGCCAGGCCCTTAAGCCCTGAGTATTCTCTCCAGCCCAGAAATTCCTTTTAATTCCTTATAAGCCTAATGAGCTGAAGAGTGGGCAGAAGGAATGGAGAACCTCAGACTTGGTAAGTGTACCTTGGGGCCAGAAGTCGCCAGAAGGAGGCTTTGAGAACACGGTGGACAGGTGTGGTGGATGGAGGTGTGGTGATGGACCACAGGGAAAAAAAGCCAATATGGAAAATTGCTTCATTATGTCACTTTCATTCAGTCACAGACTTGCAAAAACAAAAAAAAAAAAAAAAAAACAAAAAAAGGAAGGAAGGAAGGAAGGAAGGAAGGAAGGAAGGAAGGAAGAAAAGAAAGGAAGGAAGAAAGGAAAGGAAGGAAGAAGGACAGACAGCAAAGACTCAAGCAAGCAAGCAACAGAGAAAGAAAGAACAAGTAAAATATACAATAAATCAAATGAATTACGATCGAAACAGACTGAACAGACTGAAGCTTTGACTTTGAAGCCTAACTTTACCTGGAATAAATGCCGGGAATAGTTGTACACAAAGCGATGACACAAACCCATTTGGCAAACGTCTATTAGGTCCTGTTAAAGGAACGACTTCGAAAAATCTTTGAAAATTACAGAAAAACCCTATGTGCTCTACTTTGCAGGAGACACACAGATGGCTATGCAGGCCTTTGTCATGATAGAGAAAATTCAGTGCTGGTTTCAGATCACCAGCAGATCACCTGGGAGAGAAAATAACACAGACACAAGGCCAGTCACCTGGTGTCATCACATGAAAAGTCGACATCACAGAAGCCTCCCTTCAACTGAGATCCAGAGAATGTTCGCTGGCACTTACTATGAATGTTAGGACATTAGAAAGATTTAATTCCGAGATTGACACTTCTTAGAGGTTATTCTAACTTTTCCAGGAAACCAGTTGTGAATAAGTACAATTTATAAGGGTTTGGCTGGAAGTTCAAGGCCAGCCTGACACGCCACAGTGAATTCTGTGTTAGCCGGGCTACAGCCATTGCTACCTGTGTTAGCCTGGCTACATGCCAGCCATTACCCCAAAAATATATGTATGTATGTATGTATGTATGTATGTATATGTATGTATGTATGTATATATATGTGTATATGTATGTGTGTGTGTGTGTATGTGTGTGTGTTGATGTGTTTTATGGATTAAACATTAATCCTACTATATAATTAAACCTATATCCTACTATATATATATATAAATTATAATATATAATATATATATAATATATATATGTATATATATATATATATGTATATAATATAATATTATAAATAAATATAAATAATATATATAATTATATATATATATATCATATATATAAATATATAATATATATATTTATATAGTATAATATATATATAAATTTCCATGTATATTCATATATGAACTCATACATTTACATATAAGATTATATCTAATTAAAATATATATTCATATGTGTATATATTCTGGGTGAGCGGGCAGTAAAAAGAACACTGTTCCTCGCACCTCACGGAGTTCTCACTCTCTGCCAGGATCCTGCACTGACACCCGAGCTCACGACACAGAAAGCTCACTTCAGAAAAACCTGAGTCTCGTCGTCATCAATGACAATGCGAGACAGAGACAGTGGTTGGACTCATTGGACGGAAGCCCCCGGAAGATCTTTTTTAAATCTCTCTTTTCAGCAGGGACTTGGTCTCAGGGACTTGGTCTCTAACTCCTCGAGGCTTCTTCTAACAGCCCTCGAGGCTCCTTTCCCATCAGCCCTCCACGATCTCCTTGGGTTAGGCTGGGCCAAAAAAAGGAAAACACACACTGTTTGTTGACCTGTTTGTTCATTTTTCAGACATCCCCCAGAGTGGTGGCAGGCTCGTAACTGAGAGTGATGGCATGAAAAATAAGATATCGCTCCATTTCCAAAAGACCCCTCCGCTCTCTCCCGCCTGTCCCCTGGCTCAGCAGTCCAAACTCAGGCGGCCATTTGGAGCGTTTTTTTGGAACGAGCAGATTCTCTAACCTCGGGTGACCGCGACGCGTTCACCCGAGGTTAGAGAATCTGGAGCCGACGGGCCAGGAGAAGGCCTGGGTGTTCAGGGACTCTCTGCGTGGGTGGGAGGGGGGCGGGGGGCAAGCGACCTGAGTCATCTGAGTCATCTGTCCGGGACCATCCAGAACTGACAGGACCTCCAGAGACTGACAGAGTTTGAAGATATTCAGTAGGAGTTTTTCTGCGCGCCCTCTGCCTGAGGCTCACAGGCTCACACCCAGCAGACCTGGTGGAGCAGACCTGGTGGGGGCAGGCAGTGTCTCAGCTGCTGTGTGTCGAAATCAAGATGCGCGAAATCAAGATGTGCGCGCCGCCTGTGGCCAAGTGCATTGCATTGCACCTTGCGTAACTTTGCATCTGTCTAAACGTGGGACCTGGAGATTGAAACCCCCTCAGGATTTGAACCAGTGTTCTTAGGGTTAGAAGCCCTTAAGCCTTAGCTGAGAGATTATTCTCCAGCCCAGAAATTCCTTTTAATTCCTTATAAGCCTAATGAGCTGAAGAGTGGGCAGAAGGAATGGAGAACCTCAGACTTGGTAAGTGTACCTTGGGGCACGGAGTCGCCAGAAGGAGGCGCTTGAGAACCTTCCTGACAACACGGTGGATGCAGGTGTGGTGATGGACCACAACATGGACAAGGTATGGAAAAAAAAAATATGGAAAAATTGCTTCATTCAGTCACACTTGCAAAACATCACAACAAAACAAAACAAAAAAAAAAAAAAAAAAAAAAGGAAGGAAGGAAGGAAGGAAGGAAGGAAGGAAGGAAGGAAAGGAAGAAAGAAGGAAAGAAGGAGGAAGGAAGGAAAAAGAAAGAGGAAGAAAGAAAAAAGAAGAAGCAAGACAACAAAGACTAAAAGCAAGCAACAACAAAAAAAGAAAAAACAAGTAAAATATACAATAAATCAAATGAATTTTGATCGAAACAGACTGAAGCTTTGACTTTACATAGCCTAAATGCGGGGGAATAGTTGTAAGCGAAGCGATGACACACAACCCATTTGGCAAACGTCTATTAGGTCCTGTTAAGGAGACGACTCGATAATCTTTGAAAATTACAGAAAAACCCTATGTGCTCTATCTTTGCAGGAGACACACAGATGGCTATGCAGGCCTTTTTGTCATGATAGAGAAAATTCAGTGCTGGTTTCAGAAACTTTCCAGCAGATCACCTGGGAGAGAAATAAAAAGACACAAGGCCAGGTCACACAAGGCCTGGTGTCATCCTGGTGTCGACATCATGAAAAGTCGACATCACAGAAGCCTCCCTTCAACTGAGATCCAGAGAATGTTATGACTGGCACATTTACTATGAATGTTAGGACATTAGAAAGATTTAATTCCGAGATTGACACTTCTTAGAGGTTATTCTAACTTTTCCAGGAAACCAGTTGTGAATAAGTACAATTTATAAGGGTTTGGCTGGAAGTTCAAGGCCAGCCTGACACGCCACAGTGATTTCTGTGTTAGCTACAGCTACAGCCATTGCCCCAAAAATTATGTATGTATGTATGTATGTATGTATGTATGTATGTATGTATGTATGTATTTATGTATGCATAGATATACATGTGTGTGTGTGTGTGTGTATGTTTCTGTGTTGATGGATACACATTTACATATGGCCTTAAACCTAATCCTACTGAGATATATATAAAAATTTATATAATTCACATATAATTATATATATTTGTATATGTGTTATAAATAACGTGGAAAATGTAAAAACATATAAAAATATTTTATACATGTCATTATATTATATACATATATATATATAATATATATATTATATATTCCATATATATATATAAATATATAATATATATTTATATATAATATATACATATAAATTTCCATATATATATTCATATATATATATTCATAATTATATATATTAAAATATATATTCATATGTGTATATATTCTGGGTGAGCGGGCAGTAAAAGAACACTGTTCCTCGCACCTCACGGAGTTCTCACTCTCCTGCCAGGATCCTGCACCGACACCCGAGCTCACTTCAGAAAACCTGAGTCCCTCTCGTCATCAACAACAATGACAGGCGAGACAGTGGTCCAAGTAATTGGACTCTCTCCCCGGAAGGAAGATTTTAAATCTCTCTACCTCAGTATTTCAAAGGGGACTTGGTCTCGAGCGCCGGCTTCTAACTCCTCGAGGCTCTTTCCCATCAGCCCTCCACGATCTCCTTAGTTAGGCTGGGCCATTCCTAGGAAAACACACACTCTGTGACCTGTTTGTTCAACACACACTCTTTGACCTGTTTGTTCATTTTTCAGACATCCCCCTTGGTGGTGGCATGAATGTAATGGCAGATGATGGCATCCATTTCCATTTCCATTTCCAAAAAACCCTTCCGCCTCCGCCTCTGGCCTGTCCCAGTCCAAACTCAGGCGGCCATTTTGGAGCGTTTTTTTTTTTTTTTTGGAGCGTTTTTTTTTTGGACCTCGGTGACTCTCGGTGTCGACGCGTTCACACGCAGGTTCACCCGAGGAGAGAGGCCAGGGAGCAGGCCCAGGCCAGGAGAAGGCCTGGGTGAGGGGACTCTCTGCGTGGGAGAAAAACGGGGCTCGCGACAAGCACCTGAGTCATCTGCTCACATCTGTCCGGGACCTCCAGAACTGACAGAGGTTTGAAGATATTCAGTAGGAGTTTTGAGCGCCCTCTCTGCCTGAGGCTCACACTTCTGGTAACCCAGCAGACCTGGTGGAGTGTGAGAAATGGGCGGGCAGGCAGTGTCTCAGCTGCTGTGCACGAAATCAAGATGTGCGCGAAATCAAGATGTGCGCGCCGCCTCGTGGCCAAGTGAGGCATTGCACCTGTGCGTAACTTTGCATCTGTCTAAACGTGGGACCTGGATTTGAAAGTGTTCTCAGGATTTGAACCAGTGTTCTTAGGGTTAGAAGCCAGGCTCCTTAAGCCCCAGTATTCTCTCCAGCCCAGAAATTCCTTTTAGCTGCTATAAGCTAATGAGCTGAAGAGTGGGAAGAAGGAATGGAGAACCTCAGACTTGTAAGTGTACCTTGGGGCACGGAGTCGCCAGAAGGAGGCGCTTGAGAACCTTCCTGACAACACGGTGGATGCAGGTGTGGTGATGGACCACAACAAAGGGCAAGGTATGGAAAAATCGCCAATATGTCATTGCTTCATTCAGTCACACTTGCAAAACATCGCAAAGACAAAATAACAAAAAGCAAAAAAATGAAAAAAGGAAGGAAGGAAGGAAGGAAGGAAGGAAGGAAGGAAAAAGAAAAGAAAGGGAAGAAGAAAGGAAGGAAAGAAAGAAGGACAGACAAGAAAGACTCAAACAAGCAAGCAAGCAAAGAAAGAAAGAAGAAAAAAAACAATAACAATAAAAATACAATAAATCAAATGACTTGAAGACTTTGACTTTAAACAGACTAAATGCTTTGATTTACATAGCCTAAATGCCGGGAATATTTGCAAACGAAGCGATGACACACAACCCATTTGGCAAACGTCTATTAGGTCCTGTTAAGGAGAATCTTTAAAAATAATCTTTGAAAATTACAGAAAAACCCTATGTGCTCAGATCTTTGCAGGAGACACACAGATGGCTATGCAGGCCTTTGTCATGATAGAGAAAAATTCAGTGCTGGTTTCAGAAACTTTCCAGCAGATCACCTGGGAGAGAAAATAACACAGACACAAGGCCAGAGTCACCTGGTGTCATCACATGAAAAGTCGACATCACAGAAGCCTCCCTTCAACTGAGATCCAGAGAATGTTCGCTGGCACTTACTATGAATGTTAGGACATTAGAAAGATTTAATTCCGAGATTGAGATTGTTACACTTCTTTCCAGAAACCAGTTTCTAGGAAACCAGTTGAAACCAATTGTGATTTATAATTTACAATTTTGGCTGGAAGTTTCAAGGCTGGAAGCCTGACTGCCACAGCCTTCTGCCTGTGTTATGCTACAGTTATTGCCACCTACAGTACCCCTAAAAAATTATGTATGTATGTATGTATATGTATGTATGTATGTATGTATGTATGTATGTATGTATGTATGTATATGCATACATATACATATGTGTGTTGTATGTATGTTATGTTGGATACATATATGATACATATGTATATACCTAATGTTATATATAAATATAATATATATATATATATATAAACCTAATATATATATATATATATATATATATATATATATTATAAATATATATATATATATATATATATAAATTATAAATAATATATAAAAATATATATAATATAATATATTTTATATATATATATATATAAATATATAACATATATTTATATAGCTAATATATGTATAAATTTCCATATATTCATATATGAACTCATTACATTTACATATAGATTATATCTATTAAAATATATATATTCATATGTATATATATGTGTATATATGGGCAGTAAAAAAGAACACTAAAAAGAACACTGCACCTCGCAGTTCTCACTCTTCTGCCTCTCCTGCCCAGGATCCTGCACCGACAGAGCTCACTCAGAAAAGTCCCTGAGTCATCAACAATGACAGGCAACAACAACAATGACAGACAGTGGAGACAGTGGTCCAAGTAATTGGACTCAGAGCCCCAGGAAGATTTTTTTTCTCTCTCTACCTATTTCAAGCAGGGACTTGGTCTCTAGCGGCCGGCTTCTAACTCCTCGAGGCTCTTTCCCATCAGCCCTCCACGATCTCCTTAGTTAGGCTGGGCCATTCCTAGGAAAACAAAAACACACACTCTGTGACCTGTTTGTTCATTTTTTCAGACATCCCCCTTCCGGTAGGCTCGTAACTCAGAGTGATGGCATGAAATGTAAGATATCGCTCCATTTCCAAAAAGACCCTTCCGCTCTCCGCCTGTCCCCTGGCTCAGCAGTCCAAACTCAGGCGGCCATTTGGAGCGTTTTTTTTTTTTTTTTTGGAGCAGATTCTCAGAACCTCGGACCCGGTGACCGTCACACGAGGTTAGAGAGAGGGAGCTGAGAAGGGAGGGCCAGGAAGGCAGGGTTCTGGGACTCTGGGGGTGTTCAGGGGGACTGGGCTGGGGGGAAAAAGCGGGGCTCGTGACAAGTCATCTGCTCAGTCATCTGCTCACATCTGTCCGGGACCTCCAGAGGTTTGACAGATATTTTGAAGATATTCAGTAGGAGCTGAGCGCCCTCTCTGCCAGGCTCACACTTCTGGTAACCCAGCAGACCTGGTGGAGTGTGGGAAATGGCAGGGCAGGCAGTGTCTCAGCTGCTGTGCACGAAATCAAGATGTGCGCGCCGCCTCGTGGCCAAGTGAGGCATTGCACCCTTGCGTAACTTTGCATCTGTCTAAACGTGGGACCTGGAGATTGAAACCCCCTCAGGATTTGA
This sequence comes from Orientallactaga sibirica, assembly GCA_036365145.1. NCBI lineage: Eukaryota > Metazoa > Chordata > Mammalia > Rodentia > Dipodidae > Orientallactaga > Orientallactaga sibirica. The sequence goes on from JAEOAD010002877.1 coordinate 13,349, forward strand.
ACCAGTGTTCTTAGGGTTAGAAGCCAGGCGCCTTAAGCCCTGAGTATATTCTCCAGCCCAGAAATTCCTTTTTTAATAATGAGCTTATAAGCTGAATGAGCTGAGCTGAAGAAGTGGGAAGGAAGGAATGGAGAACCTGTACTTGGTAAGTGCACCTTGGGGAGGCAGAGGAGGAGCGCCAGAAGAGGCCTTGAGAACCTTCCTGGTGGATGCAGGTGGATGGTGATGGACCACATGGACCACAAGGTATGGAAAATGGTATGGAAAAATCGTCATTCATTCATTTGCTTCAAACAACACACGCAAAAAACAAAAAAAAAAAAAAAACAAAATAGGAAGGAAGGAAGGAAGGAAGGAAGGAAGGAAGGAAGGAAGGAAGGAAGGAAAAGGAAAGGAAGGAAGAAAGGAAAGGAAGGAAGAAGGACAGACAGCAAAAGACTCAAGCAAGCAAGCAAGAAGAAAGAAAAAAGAAAATATAAACAATACAATAAATCAAATGAATTACGATCGAAACAGACTGAAGCTTTGACTTTAATAGCCTAAATGCCGGGAATAGTTGTAAGCGAAGCGATGACACACAACCCATTTGGCAAACGTCAATTAGGTCTGTTTAGAGAGACGACCGATAATCTTTGAAAATTACAGAAAAACCGATAATCTTTGAAAATTACAGAAAAACCCTATGTGCTCTATCTTTGCAGGAGACACACAGATGGCTATGCAGGCCTTTGTCATGATAGAGAAAATTCAGTGCTGGTTTCAGAAACTTTCCAGCAGATCACCTGGGAGAAATAAACAGACACACAGACACAAGGCCAGAGTCACCTGGTGTCATCACATGAAAAGTCGACATCACAGAAGCCTCCCTTCAACTGAGATCCAGAGAATGTTCGCTGGCACTTACTATGAATGTTAGGACATTAGAAAGATTTAATTCCGAGATTGACACTTCTTAGAGGTTATTCTAACTTTTCCAGGAAACCAGTTGTGAATAAGTACAATTTATAAGGGTTTGGCTGGAAGTTCAAGGCCAGCCTGACACGCCACAGTGAATTCTGTGTTAGCCGGGCTACAGCCATTGCTACCGTACCCCCCCCCTCCAAAAATTATGTATGTATATATGTATGTATGTATGTATGTATGTATGTATGTATGTATGTATGTATGTATATATATGTATGTATGTATGTGTGTGTGTATGTATGTATGTTGATGGATACACATTTACATGGATAACCTTTAATATATCCATATGTATATATAATTTTCTATGTTGATATATATAATTTATATATATATAATATATATATATAAATATATATAAAAATTATATATATATATATAATTATATATATATATATATATTATAAATATAAATATATTAAAAATATATAATATATATTATATATATATATATATATATATAATATATATATATATTTATATAGCTAATATATATAAATTTCCATGTATATTCATATATGAACTCATACATTTACATATAAGATTATATCTAATTAAAATATATATTCATATGTGTATATATTCTGGGTGAGCGGGCAGTAAAAGAACACTGTTCCTCGCACCTCACGGAGTTCTCACTCTCCTGCCAGGATCCTGCACCGACACCCGAGCTCACTTCAGAAAACCTGAGTCCCTCTCGTCATCAACAACAATGACAGGAGACAGTGGACACACAGAGACAGTGGTCCAAGAATTGGACTCAGAGCCCCGGAATCTCTCTACCTCAGTATTTCAACCTCAGTATTTCAAGCAGGGACTTGGTCTCGGCGGCTTCCTTCTAACTCCTCGAGGCTCTTTCCCATCAGCCCTCCACGATCTCCTTAGCCAGGCTGGGCCACACTGTAGAAAAAACTGTTTGTCTGTTTTTCCTGTTTGTTCATTTTTCAGACATCCCCCTAAGGTGATGGCATGTCAGAAATGGCATGAGTGATGGCTCCATTTCCCAAAAAGACCCTTCGCTCCATTTCCCTGGCTCCCCTCCGCTCTCCCCTGTCCCCTGGCTCAGCAGTCCAAACTCAGGCGGCCATTTGGAGCGATTCTTTTTTTGGAACGAGCAGATTCTCTAACCTCGGGTGACCGCGACGCGCGTCACCCGAGGTTAGAGAATCTGGAGCAGGACGGGCCAGGAGAAGGCCTGGGTGTTCCAGGGACTCTCTGCGTGGGAGAAAAACGGGGCTCGCGACAAGCACCTGAGTCATCTGTCATCTGCTCTGTCCGGGTCCAGGACTGACAGAGGTTTGAAGATATTCAGTCAGATTTTATTCAGTAGTTTTTTTGAGCGCCTCTCTCTGCCACAGGCTCTGGTGGACCTGGTAAGCAGTGACCAGACCTGAAATGTGTGAGAAATGGGCAGGTGTGGCAGCTCTCAGCTGATCAAGATGCATCGAAATCAAGATGTGCGTGCCGCCTGTGGCCATTGCAGGCATTGCACCCTTGGTAACTTTGCATCTGTCTAAACGTGGGACCTGGATTTGAAACCCCCTCAGGATTTGAACCAGTGTTCTTAGGGTTAGAAGCCAGGCGCCTTAAGCCCTGAGTATTCTCTCCAGCCCAGAAATTCCTTTTAATTCCTTATAAGCTAATGAGCTGAAGAAGAGTGGGCAGAAGGAATGGAGAACCTCAGACTTGGTAAGTGTACCTTGGGGCACGGAGTCGCCAGAAGGAGGCGCTTGAGAACCTTCCTGACAACACGGTGGATGCAGGTGTGGTGATGGATGGACAACAAGGGCAAGGTATGGAATGGAAAAATCGCCAATGTCATTGCTTCATTCAGTCACACTTCAAAACATCGCAAAACAAAAAAACAAAAGCAAAAAAAAAAAAGAAGGAAGGAAGGAAGGAAGGAAGGAAGGAAGGAAGAAGAAGGAAGGAAGGAAGGAAGGAAGGAAAGGAAGGAAGAAAGACTCAAGAAAGGCAAGAAGAAGACAAGAAGACAGACAAGTAAAAAAACTCAAGCAAGCAAGCAACAGAGAAAGAAAGAACAAATAAAATATACAATAAATCAAATGAATTTTGATCGAAACAGACTGAAGCTTTGACTTTACATAGCCTAAATGGGAGGGAATAGTTGTAAGCGAAGCGATGACACACAACCCATTTGGCAAACGTCTATTAGGTCCTGTTAAGGAGACGACTCGATAATCTTTGAAAATTACAGAAAAACCCTATGTGCTCTATCTTTGCAGGAGACACACAGATGGCTATGCAGGCCTTTTCATGATGATAGAGAAAATTCAGTGCTGGTTTCAGAAACTTTCCAGCAGATCACCTGGGAGAGAAAATAACACAGACACAAGGCCACAAGTCACCTGGTGTCATCACCTGGTCGTCATCACATGAAAAGTCTGACATCACAGAAGCCTCCCTTCAACTGAGATCCAGAGAATGTTCGCTGGCAATTTACTATGAATGTTAGGACATTAGAAAGATTTAATTCCGAGATTGACACTTCTTAGAGGTTATTCTTCCAGAAACCAGGAAACCAGTTGTGAATAAGTACAATTTATGGGGTTTGGCTGGAAGTTCAAGGCCAGCCTGACACGCCACAGTGAATTCTGTGTTAGCCAGGCTACAGCCATTGCTACCCCCAAACCCCCCCAAAAAATGTATGTATGTATGTATGTATGTATGTATGTATGTATGTATGTATGTATGTATGTATGTATGTGTATATGTGTGTGTGTGTGTGTATGTTTCTGTGTTGATGGATACACATTTACATATGGCCTTAAACCTAATCCTACTGAGATATATATAAAAATTTATATAATTCACATATAATTATATATATTTGTATATGTATGTATTATGTGTTATAAATAACGTGGAAAAAAAATGTATAAATGTAATTATATTTTATACATGTCATATATGTAAATATATAACATATATTTATATAGCTAATATATGTATATATATGTATATATATATAACATATATTTATATATATATTTATATATACATATATATAAATTTCATATATATTAATATATATATAATATATATTATATATATATTTATATCTAATTAAAATATATATTCATATGTGTATATATTCTCCTCACTCGGGCAGTAAAAGAACACACTCCTCACTCTCCCTCTCTTCCTCTCTCTCCTGCCAGGATCCTGCACCGACACCAGAGCTCACAATCAGAAAACCTGAGTCCCTCTCGTCATCAACAACAATGACAGGCGAGACAGTGGTCCAAGTAATTGGACTCAGAGCCCCCGGAAGATTTTTAAATCTCTCTACCTCAGTATTTCAAGCAGGGACTGGTCTCTCTAGCGGCCGGCTTCTAACTCCTCGAGGCTCTTTCCCATCAGCCCTCCACGATCTCCTTAGTTAGGCTGGGCCATTCCTAGGAAAACACACACTCTCTGACCTGTTTGTTTGTTTGTTTTTCAGACATCCCCCTTCCGGTAGGCTCTAACTCAACTCAGTGATGGCATGAAATGTAAGAGCTCCATTTCATGAAATTAAGATATCGCTCCCATTTCCAAAAAGACCCTCCCCTCCGCTGTCCGTCCTGTCCCCTGGCTCAAGCTCAGTCATTTTCAGGTTTTTTTTTTTTTTTTTTTTGGAACGTGACCAGATTCTCTAACCGCGCGGTGACCGCGGAGGTTGGAGAGGGAGAGGAATCTGGAGGGGGGGGCCAGGAGAAGGCCTGGGTGTTCCAGGGACTCTCTGCGTGGGAGAAAAACGGGGCTCGCGACAAGCACCTGAGTCATCTGCTCACATCTGTCCGGGACCTCCAGGGTTGACAGAGGTTTGAAGATATTCAGTAGGAGTTTTGAGCGCCCTCTCTGCCTGAGGCTCACACTTCTGGTAACCCAGCAGACCTGGTGGAGTGTGAGAAATGGGCGGGCAGGCAGTGTCTCAGCTGCTGTGCACGAAATCAAGATGTGCGCGCCGCCTCGTGGCCAAGTGAGGCATTGCACCCATTGCACTTTGCATCTGTCTTTGCACGTGGGACCTGGAGATTGAAACCCCCTCAGGATTTGAACCAGTGTTCAGGATTTGAACCAGTGTTCTTAGGGTGAGTATTCTCCCAGGCAGCCTTAAGCCTTTTAATTTCTCTCCAGCCCAGAAATTCCTTTTAATTCCTTATAAGCCTAATGAGCTGAAGAGTGGGCAGAAGGAATGGAGAACCTGGTAAGTGGTAAGTGTGGGGCAGGAGTCGCCAGAAGGAGGCGCTTGAGAACCTTCCTGGTGGATGGTGGATGCAGGTGTGGTGATGGACCACAACAAGGGCAAGGGAAAAAAATCGCCAATATGTCATTGCTTCATTCAGTCACACTTGCAAAAAACAAAACAAAAATAACAAAAAAAAAAAAAGCAAAAAAAGGAAGGAAGGAAGGAAGGAAGGAAGGAAGGAAGAAAAGAAAAGGAGGAAGAAAGGAAAGGAAGGAAGAAGGACAGACAGCAAAGACTCAAGCAAGCAAGCAACAAACAAAGAAAGAAAGAAAGTAAAATAAAAAAATAACAATAAATCAAATAAATCAAATGAAACAGAACAGAACTGAAGCTTTGACTTTACATAGCCTTTGACTTTACAAAATAAATGTTGTAAGGAAGCGATGACACACAACCCATTTGCAAAACGTCATTTGGCAAACCTGTTTTGGCAAACGTCTATTAGGTCCTGTTAAGGAGACGACTCGATAATCTTTGAAAATTACAGAAAAACCCTATCTGCTCTATCTTTGCAGGAGACACACAGATGGCTATGCAGGCCTTTGTCATGATAGAGAAAATTCAGTGCTGGTTTCAGAAACTTTCCAGCAGATCACCTGGAGAGAAAAATAACACAGACACAAGGCCAGAGTCACCTGGTGTCATCACATGAAAAGTCGACATCACAGAAGCCTCCCTTCAACTGAGATCCAGAGAATGTTCGCTGGCACTTACTATGAATGTTAGGACATTAGAAAGATTTAATTCCGAGATTGACACTTCTTAGAGGTTATTCTAACTTTTCCAGGAAACCAGTTGTGAATAAGTACAAAGTACAATTTTAAGGGTTTGGCTGGAAGTTCAAGGCCAGCCTGACACGCCACAGTTCTGTGTGTGCTGTGTTAGCAGCAGCTACAGCCATTACCCCAAAAAATTATGTATGTATGTATATATATGTATATATGTATGTATGTATGTATATGTATGTATGTATGTATGTATGTATGTATTTATGTGTGTGATGTATGTTTGTGTGTGTGTGGTGTGTATGTTTCTTGTTGATGGATACATATTTATATGGATATTAAATATAATATATATATATATATATATATAAAAATTTATATAATTATATAATTATATATATATATATATATATTATAATTATAAATTTTAAAAATGTATAATACATATATTATATTTTATATATATATATATATATAAATATATAATATATATTTATATAGCTAATATATATATAAATTTCCATGTATATTCATATATGAACTCATTTACACATAAGATTATATCTAATTAAAATATATATTCATATGTGTATATGTATATATTCTGGGCAGTAAAGAACACTAAAGAACACTGTTCCTCTCACGGAGTTCTCTCTCTCACTCTCCTGCCAGGATCCTGCACCGACACCCGAGCTCACTTCAGAAAACCTGAGTCCCTCTCGTCATCAACAACAATGACAGGTGAGACAGTGGTCCAAGTAATTGGACTCAGAGCCCCGGAATCTCTTTTTTTAAATCTCTACCTCAGTATTTCAAGCAGGGACTTGGTCTCTAGCGGCCGGCTTCTAACTCCTCGAGGCTCTTTCCCATCAGCCCTCCACGATCTCCTTAGTTAGGCTGGGCCATTCCTAGGAAAACACACACTCTGTGACCTGTTTGTTCATTTTTCAGACATCCCCCTTCCGGTAGGCTCGTAACTCAGAGTGATGATTCTCTAACCTC
>JAEOAD010000918.1:0-14304 GCA_036365145.1 Orientallactaga sibirica
CAAACTTTCATTCTTTGTACAATCTAACAAGTTATACAATTTAGTAGCTTCCTTGCGTTTCAACTGTAGTTTGGTTAGAAAACAAACATCTTCATTGCCGAACATGGTACTGTGCGAAATTATCTTGTTCATCTTTGGAATGAATTGGTTTTCTACAAAGAGTGTAGATCACAGCAAGTTCAAACCTTCTTCGTTTGTGCACTCTAACTAGTTATACAAGTTAGTAGTTACGTTTCTTTTCAAATGTAGTTTGGTGAGCGAGAGAGAGAGAAGAGAAGGGAAAGAGAAGCAGGACAAAATTAAGGTTGGCTTTCATGATGTTCTGTCCAGGTTCCTGTAGTTTGGGTGTTCCCTCTGCGGGCCTTCTGCAGGATCAATGTTTTAGCTTGTTGTGCAGAGTAAAGGGTTTTATAGCATCTTTTCCTTTTGGGTCCCAATTTGTATCCCCGCTTGTCCTCCCTCCCACCCTCTCCTTCCCTCCCACCCATACCCTCCCTCCATCACACCCTCCCTCTTGTATGGGCCTCAGTGTTTATTAGGTTCGGCTGCATGTCACATGGATTCAGGTTAGGAGAGACAGATAAACGAGACCATGAGACGCTTATCATTTTGTGCTTGGGTGAGCTCACTGAGGATGAACTGTTCCATGTTTGACCATTTTTTTTTCCAAATTTCCTTATTTCATCTTTCCTTACTGCTATGTAGAATTCCATAGTATAGATATAGCACATCTTTGTTATCCATTCATCTAGTAATGTACAACTGGGTTGATTCCAGCTCTTTGCTATTATGAATTGAGCAGCTATAAACATGGTTTAGCAAATGTCTCTGATCTAAGGCTTGGAGCCTTTAGGGTAAATGCCCAATAAGGGAATAACTGGATCCATTGGTAGGTCTGTGGTCATCCTTTTCAGGAGTCTCCATATAGCTCTCCATAGTGGTTGAACCATTTTACATTCCCACCAGCAGTGAAAACTTGTTCCTATCTCTCCACAACCTTGGCAGCATTTGTTTTCATTTTTTTTAATGTTAGACATCCTTACTGGGGTAAGATGGAATCTCATAGTTGTTTTAATTTGCATTTCCCTGATGATTAGGGATGTTGAACTTTTTCTTAAATGTGTGTTTGCTCTTTGTATTTCTTCCTCTGAGTACTCCCTGTGCAGTTCTCTGCCCCATTTTGTGAGTGGGTTGTTTGGTGATTTATTGTTTAGGTTTTGGAGTTATTGTAGATTCTAGAAATTAGGCCTCTGTCAGTTGTATAGCTGGTGAAAATATTCTCCCATTCTGTGGGTAATCTGCTGGCTTTGGTTATAGCATTTTTGTCAGTGAAAAAGCTTTTCAGTTTCATGAGATCCCAATGGTTGAGTGATTGTTTACTTTCCTGAGCTGCTAGGATTTTGTTCAGGAAATCTTTTCCCACTCCTTTGTCACGGAAGGTTCCTCCTATGTTTTTCTTCCAGCAGTAGCAGAGTTTCTGGTTTTATATTAAGGTCTTTGATCCATTTGGACTTGATTTTTGTGCATGGAGAGATGTGTGGTTCGAGTTTCATTTTCCTAAATATGGTTGTCCAGTTTGAACAGCACCATTTGTTGAAGATGCTGTCTTTTCTCCATTCTGCATTGGTAGGGCCTTTGTCAAACATCAAGTAGCTGTAGTTATTGACCCAAAGTCTGGGTCTTCAATTCTGTTCCATTGGTCTATATTCCTGTTTTTATGCCTGTACCATGTTGTTTTTATTACAATGGCTTTGTAGTATAGCTTTAGATCAGGTATGGTGATGCCTCCAGAGGTTTTTCTTTTGGTGAGGAGGAGCTTGGATATCCTAGGCCTTCTGCCTTTCCATATTAATTTTGAGATACTTTTTTCTATCTCATTGAAGAAGGAAGTTGGGATTTTTATTGGCATTACATTGAATCTATAAAGTGCTTTTGTAAAATTGCCATTTTCACAATGTCAACTCTACCAATCCAGGAGCATGGGAGGTCTTTCCATTTTTGTAGGACCTCCTCAATTTCTTTTTTGAGAGGTTTTGTGTTCCCATTGTATAGGTCTTTCACTTCCTTAGTTAATGTTATTCCAAGGTATTTTATTTTCTTTGTTGCAATTGAAAATAGGACGATGTTAGTTATTTCTTGTTCTGTCCCTTTGTCCTTTGCATACAGAAAGGCTACTGATTTCTGTGCAATGATTTTGTATCCTGCTCCTTTGCTGAAGGTGCTAATCACCTTTAAGAGTTTTGAGATGGAAGTTCTCGGGCCACTTATGTATAGAATCATGTCATCTGTGAATAGGGCTAACTTAACTTCTTCCTTTCCAATTTGTATCCCTTTGATTTCTTTCTCCTGTCTTATTGCTTGAGCTAATACTGCTAGCACTATGTTGAGGAGCAGAGGTGAGAGTGGACACCCCTGCCTTGTTCCTGACCTCAACGGGAATTCCTTCAGTCTCTAGCCATTAAGAATTACTTGGGCGTTAGGTGCTTTATATATAGCCTTTATTATGTTGAGATATGGGCAGTCCATACCTATTCTCCAATGTTTTGATCATGAAGTGATGTTGTATTTTGTCAAAGGCCTTTTCTGCATCTATCGAAATGATCATGTGGTTTTTGTGTTTCAGCTTGTTTATGTGGTGTATTATATTGACAGATTTCCATATGTTGAACCACCCCTGTGTTCCAGGGATGAAGCCTACTTGATCAAGGTGGATAATGCTTTTGGTATACTGTTGAATTCCGTTTGCAAGAATTTTGTTCAGGATCTTTGAGTCTATGTTTATCAGAGAAATGGGACTATAATTTTCCTTTCTTGTGGCATCCCTGCCTGGTTTGGGAATTAGGGTGATACTAGCTTCATAAAAGGAGTTAGGGATCTCTCCATGTTCTCCTATTGTGTGGCACAATTTGAGAAGAATTGGTTTCAGTTCTTCCATGAAGCTTTGGTAGAATTCCACTACTGAGAAACCGTCTGGTCCTGGACTCTTCCTTTTGGGGAGGTGTTTTATTACTTCTTCTGTCTCGAAGGGTGTGATGTGTTTGTTTAGGAAATTAATCTTCTCTGGGCTTAGCTTTGGTAGGTGTTATGTGTCTAGGAATTCATCCATTTCCTCCATATTCTCATGTTTTATGGAGTAGAATTTTTTGAAATAAGTCCTAATAACTCTTCCTATTTCACTCATGTCTCTTGTGATCTCTCCCTTTTCATTTCTAATTTTGTTCATTTGAAGTGTTTCTTTTTTTCGCTTGATGAAATTGGCTGGGGGTGTATCAATCTTGTTAATTTTTTCAAAGAACCAGCTCTTTGTTTCATCAATTTTCTTAATTGTCCTCTTAGTTTCCAATTCATTAATTTCTGCTCTGATCTTAATTATTTCTTTCCATCTGGAGCTTTTTTGGGTTGGCTTCTTCTAGCTTTTCCAATGCCTTTAGGTGAATGGTTAGGTTATTGATTTGGGATCTCTCTGTTTTTGTTATGAGGGCAGTTAGTGCTATGATTTTTCCCCTAAGGACTGCCTTCATTGTGTCCCATAAGTTTTGGTATAATGTGTTCTTGTTGTCATTGAATTCTAGAAATTTTGCAATTTCATTCTTTATTTCATCCACAACACATTTATTGTTTAAAAGTGTGTTGTTCAATTTCCAGGAGGTAGAGGGATTCCTAGTGTACTTTTTGTTGTTGATTTCTAGCATTACAGCATTGTGGTCTGATATCATGCAGGAAATTACATCAATTTTCTTGAAAATATGGAGGCAGGTTTTGTGGCCCAGTACATGATCTATTTTAGGGAAGGTTCCGTGGGCTGCTGAGAAGCATGTGTAATCTGTAGATTTGGGGTGGATTGTTCTGTATATGTCTGTTAGGTCTAGTTGCTCTGTGGTGTTGTTGAGCTCTCCTACTTCCCTATTAATTATCTTTTTGGATGATCTATCCATTGTTGATAGTGGAGTCTTGAATTGCCCGATATGATGGTGTTGGTGTTTATTTCTGTTTTGTTGCCAAGTAGATTTTGCTTTATGAATTGTGGTGCACCTGTGTTTGGTGCATAAATATTGATGATTGTGATATCCTCTTGTTGGATAGTTCCCTTGATAAGTAAGAAGTGGCCTTCTTTGACTTTTTTGGTGACTTTTGGTTTGAAGTCTATTTTATGCTATATAAGTATAGCTACACCAGCTTTTTTTGTATTTGTGTTTGCTTAGAATATCATTTTCCACCCTTTCACCCTGAGGAGGTGTCTGTCTGTAGTGATGAGGTGAGTTTCTTGAAGACAACAGATTGAGGGGTCCAGTTTTCTGAACCACCCTGTTAGCTTATGTCTTTTGATGGGTGAATTAAGGCCACTAATATTCAGAGATATTTTTTGAGGTTTGATTTAATATCTGCCATATTGCGGTGGGTTGTGGTCTTTGTGGGTTTTTTTTTGGGGGGGGGAATGTGGACTACTTATTGAGGGCTCTTGAAAATGGTTATTTGTTTCTTCTGTGTGGAGAATTCCCTGAAGTACTCTCTGTAAGTTTGTCTTTGTGTTTTTATATTTGTAAAGATGAGTTTTATCGTGGAAAATTTTTCTTTCACCATCTATTATGAGGGATACTTTTGCTGGGTAGAGTAGTTGGGGCTGGAAACCATGGGTTCTTAGAGTTTGCAATGTTCCATTCCAGGCCCTTCTAGCTTTTAGGGTTTCCATTGAGAAGTCTGAGGTAATTCTAATGGGGTTCCCTTTATATGTAATGTGTTGTTTTTCCCTGTCTGCTTTTAGGATTTTCTCTTTGTGCCTGATGTTTAGAGTCTTAAAGATAATGTGCCTTGGAGAATTTCTCCTTGGGTCCAGTTTGTTTGGAGTTCTGTTAGCTTCTTGTAATTTGATGGGATTTTTTTGAGAGAGAGCAGGAAAGTTTTCTTCAATTATTTTGTTGAATAAGCTTTCCATTCCTTTGGTTTGTGTTTCTTCCCCCTCTGGTATACCCATGATCCTAATGTTTGGGCGCTTAAGGGTGTCCCACATTTCCCTCATGTTCTGTTCACAGAAATGTTTGAACTTGTTGAAATTTTTGGACTCACGAACTGTTTCTTCTGTTTTGTCTTCCAGTTCTGAGTTTCTGTCTTCCACTTGACTTACTCTGTTCTTAAGAGCTTCTATAGAGTTTTGGGCTTGTTCAATTTGGTTCATATTTTCTATGGTTTTTTTAATGTATAGTTTCCATTCCTCTGTCTAATTCCCTTTTTGTGTCATTTTCTGACTTTCTTAATGCTTCTTGGAGTTCATCCTTGCATTTCTTTATGTCTTCATTGAACTTAGCCAGCTGGTAATTGAGGACCTCTTTTTTTCATTCTCCTTCAGATCATTTAACTGTCTTTGGAGCCCTTCCTGATTCCTTTCTATTAGGTCTTATCTAGCAAGGATAACATTCATACAATTGTTGGCTCTTTGTTGAGTTTCTGAGAGTTATGCTATTTGCTTTGCCAGGGTTGCATAGCTTGTCTCTTCATTTTGGGGTTCTGATTCTATGGTCTCTTCTGTGCTTTGATTTGAGACATCCTTTGTTGGACTGGATAGTCTAGGTGGATTCACTTGCATCTGTTTTTTCATGCTATTCCTTTTTCGCTGTAGTCTGCCCATCGCAATGATTCAGAAACCTTGTGTATGAAATGCTATCCTGCTGCCCTGGAGTGGGGTGGGGCGCAGTGGTGATTGTCAGGGCAGAGGTCACCAGAGTTCTGATAGGCTGGGGTGGGGGACACTGGCCTGCTGGCCTGTGTTCCTTATGAAGTTGGTTGGGGTAGGGGACCACAGCCACCCTAGTTGAGCTCAGGCAGGGTAGGGTGGGAACCCTGGCCTACTTCCCTGGATCCCTGATCTGTCCCAGGAGGGGGAGTGGTAGCACCTGACTGATGGGGGTCAGGAAGGCTATGGGGCACCTGACCAGTGATGGGTATCTGGCCAGTGAGGGAAGGTTCTGACTAGGGATGAGGGTCAGGCCAGCCCCCTGGGATCTGATGTGGCTCAGGTGGGCCTCCCAAGGACTGGCAAGGTGAGGGAGGGATCTGACTTTTCACTCAGACAAGCAGGGTCTGCCACGCCTCCAGGTGGGTCGCCCCAGGCTCTGGCTGGTAATGGTGGGTGTCCAAGTAGTCACTCAGACCTGCAGGGTCTGCAGCACCTCCAGGTGGGTTGCCCTGGGCTCTGGCTGGTAATGGCTGGTGTCCGAGCGGTCACTTAGACTGGCAGGGTCCACCAGGCTCTGGCCAGTAATGGCAGGTGACTGGCCGGCGTTTTGTGTCACCCCCAACCAGGAGGACCTAACCAGCGGTGGCCCCTGTCCTAGAGCGTAGGAATCATTGGATTCCCTATTTTTTCATCCACCCCCTCCCTCTGGCAGCATGCAAGGGCCAGAAAACCCTTTATTAAATCTTTTAAAAAGTTAAAAATCTTGCTTTTACTTCCCTGTAAGGTGAGGCACGTTTACATGGACGCCATCTTGACCAGACCTATCACTTCATTTCATTTCTAATGTAGTTGCATAAGAATATAAAGATCTTCATTCCCGGACACTGTTCTGTGTGAAATAAGCTTGTTTACCTCTGTGAATGAGTTGCTTTCATATGAACAGGTTTGATCAGAGCAGAAGCTTGTTAAGCTGCAGAAATCAGTTGCTTTTCTATGAAGAGTGTAGATGACAACAAGTTCAAAGGTTCCTCGTTTGTACAATCTAACCAGTTGTACAATTTACTAGCTTTGTTACATTTCTAATGTAATTTGGTAAGAAAAAACAAAACATCCTCATTGCCGAACACTGTACTGTGCGAGATAAGCTTGTTTGGCTCTAGGAATGAGTGGCTTTTCTACAAAGAGTGTAGATCACAACAAGTTCAAACTATCCTTGTTTGTAAAATCTAACAAGTTGTACAATTTCCTAGCTTCGTTTCATTGATAATGTAGTTTGCTAAGATAAGAAACGTCTTCATTGCCTAACACTGTAATGTGCGAGATAAGCTTGTTCAGCTCGAGGAATGAGTGGCTTTCTCCAAAGAGTACAGATCACAGCAAGTTCATACTGTCCTCGTTTGTTCAATTTAACAAGTTTTACAATTTGCTAGTTTCGTTTCATTTCTAATATCCTTTGCTAAGAAAAGAAATATCTTCATTCCAAAAACTGTACTGTGCGAGATAAGCTTGTTAAGCTCTAGGAACGAGTGGCTTTTCTACAAAAAGTGTAGATCACAGCAAGTTCTAACTTTCCTCATTTGTACAATCTAACAAGTTGTACAATTTCCTAGCTTCGTGTCCTTTCTAATCTAGTTCGGTAAGAAAATAAACATCTTCATTACCGAACACTGTATTGTGTGAAATAAGCTTGTTCGGCTCTACGAATGAGTTGCTTTTTTACGAAGAGTGTAGATCAGAGCAAGTTCAAACTTACCTTGTTTGTATACTGTAACAAGTTGTACAATTTACTAGCTTCACTTTTTCATTTTAATGTTGTTCAGTAAGAAAATAAAAATATTCATTGCCAAACACTGTACTGTGTGAAATAAGCTTGTTCTGTTCTAGGAATGAGTTGCTTTTCTATGAAAAAGGTAGATCATAGCAAGTTCAAACTTTCTGGTTTTTACAATCTAACAAGTTGTACAATTTACTAGCTTCATTTCATTTCTAATGTAATTCAGTAAGAAAAGAAACATCTTCATTGCTGAACACTGTACTGTGTGAAATAGGCTTGTTCAGCTCTAGGAATGAGTTGCTTTTCTCTAAAGAGTGTAGATCACAGCAAGTTCTAACGTTCCTCCTTTGTACAATCTAACAAGTTGTACAATTTACTAGCTTCATTTCCTTTCTAATGTAGTTTGGTAAGAAAATAAACATCGTCATCACCGAACACTGTGCTGTGTGAAATAAGCTTGTTTGGCTCTAGGAATGACTTTGCTGTTCTATGAAGAGTGTAGATCACAGCAAGTTCAAACATTCCTCGTTTGTACAATCTTACAAGTTGTACAATTTACTACCTTCATTTCATTTCTAATGTTGTTCTGTAAGAAAAGAAACATCTTCATTGTGCCAAACACTGTACTGTGTGAAATAAGCTTGTTCAGTTGTCAAGGAATGAGTTCCTTTTCTGAACACGCACTGTGTGAAAAAAGTGTAGATCACAGCAAGTTCAAACTTTCCTCCTTTGTACAATCTAACAAGTTCTACAACTTACTAGCTTCGTGTCCTTTCTAATCTAGTTCAGTAAGAAAAGAAACATCTTCATTACTGAACACTGTAATGTGTAAAATAACCTTGTTCATCTGTAGGAATGAGTGGCTTTTCTATGAAGAGTGTAGATCACAGCAAGTTCAAACTTTCCTCGTTTGTACAATCTAACAAGTTGTACAATTTGCTAGCTTCATTTCATTTGTAATGTAGTTTGGTAAGAAAAGAAACATCTTCATTCTGAACACTGTACTGTGCGAGATAAGCTTGTTAAGCTCTAGGAAAGAGTGGTTTTTCTACGAAGCATGTATATCACAGCAAGTTCAAACTTTCCAGGCTTGTACAATCTAACAAGTTGTACAATTTAGTAGCTTCATTTCATTTCAAACGTAGTTTGGAAAGAAAGGAAAGATCTTCATTGCCGAATACTGTACTGTGCGAGATAAGCTTGATCAGCTCTGGCTTCATTTCATTTCAAATGCAGTTTTGTAAGAAAAGAAACATCTTCATTCTGAACACTGTACTGTGGGAGATAAGCTTGTTAAGCTCTAGGAATGAGAAGCTTTTCTACGAAGAGAGTAGATCACAGCAAGTTCAAACTTTCCTAGGTTTTAAAAGCTAAGAAGTTATACAATTTAGTAGCTACATTTTATTTCTAATGTAATTAGGTAAGAAAATAAACATCTTCATTGCCAAACACTGTAATGTGTGAGATAAGCTTGTTCAGCTCTAGGACTGAGTGGCTTTTCTACGAAGAGTGTAGATCACAGCAACTTTAAACTTTCCTCGTTTGTACAATCTAACAAGTTGTACAATTTCCTAGCTTGGTGTCCTTTCTAATCTATATCTGTAAGAAAAGAAACATCTTCATTACCGAACACTGTACTGTGCGAAATAAGCTTGTTCAGCTAAAAGAATTAGTTGCTTTTCTACCAAGAGTGTAGATCACAGCAAGTTCTATCTTTCCTCCTTTGTACAATCAAACAAGTTGTACAATTTGCTAGCTTCATGTCCTTTCTAATCTAGGTCAGTAAGAAAAGAAACATCTTCATTACTGAACACTGTACTTTGTGAAATAATCTTGTTCAGTTCTTTGAATGAGTTGCTTTTCTACAAAGAGTGTACATCACAGCAAGGTCTAACTTTCCTCGTTTGTACAATCTAACAACTTATACAATTTACTACCTTCATTTCATTTCTAATGTAGTTCGGAAAGAAAATGAACTTCTTCGTTACTGAACACTGTACTGTGCGAAATAAGCTTGTTCGGCTCTAGGAATGAGTTGATTTTCTACGAAGAGTGTAGTACACAGCAAGTTCAAGCATTGCTGGTTTGTACAATCTAATAAGTTGTACAATTTACTAGCTTCATTTCATTTCTAATGTAGTTTGCTAAGAAAATAAACATCATCAATGTTGAACACTGTACAGTGTGAAATAAGCTTGTTCAACTCTAGGGATGAGTTGCCCCTCTACGAAGAGTGTAGATCACAGCAAGTTCAAACTCACCTCGTTTGTACAATCTAACAAGTTGTACACTTTACTAGCTTTGTGTCCTTTCTAGTCTAATTCGGTAAGAAAAGAAACATCTTCATTCCTGAACACTGTACTGTGTGAAATAAGCTTATTCAGGTCTAGGAATGAGTTGCTTTTCTACGAAGAGTGTAGAACACAGGAAGTTCAAAGTTTTCTCGTTTGTACAATCGAATCCATTGTACAATTTATTAGCTTCATTTCATTTCTAATGTAGTTCAGTAAGAAAACAAACATGTTCATTACCGAACACTGTACTATACGAAAAAACCTTGTTCGGCTCTAAGAATGAGTTGCTTTTTTATGAAGATTGTAGATCAGAGCCTGTGCAAACTTTTCTCGTATGTACAATCTAACAAGTTTACAATTTACTAGCTTCATGTCCTTTCTAATCTAGTTCTGTAAGAAAAGAAACATCTTCATTACCGAACACTGTACTGTGCAAAATAAGCTTGTTTGGCTCTAGGAATGAGTTGCTTTTCTACGAAGAGTATAGATAACAGCAAGTTCTTACTTTCCTCCTTTGTATAATCTAACAATTTGTACAATTTACTAACTTCATTTCATTTCTAATGCAGTTTGGTTAGAAAATAAACATCTTCATTACCGAACACTGTACTGTGCGAAATAAGCTTGTTCGGCTCTAGGAATGAGTTGCCATTCTCTGAAGAGTGTAGATCTCTTAAAGTTCAAATTTTCCTCATTTGTACATTCTAACAAGTTTTATAATTTACTAGGTTCGTGTCCTTTCTCATCTAGTTTGGTAAGAAAACAAACATCTTCATTACCAAACACTGTACTGTGCGAAATAAGCTTGTTTGGCTCTTGGAATGAGTTGCTTTTCTATGAAAAGTGTAGATCACAGCAAGTTCACACTTTCCTCCTTTGTACAAGTTAAACAACTTGTATAATATATTAGCTTCATTTCATTTCTAATCTAGTTTGGTAAGAAAAGAAACATCTTCCCTGCCGAACACTGCACGGTGTTAATTTTGCTTTTTCAGCTCTAGAACTGAGTTGTTTTTCTACGAAGATTGTAGATCACAGCATGTTCAAACACTGCGGGTTTCTACAATCTAACAAGGTGTACAATTTACTAGTTTCATTTCATTTCTAACGTAGTTTGTTCAGTAAAGAAACATCTTCATTGCCAAACACCTTACTGTGTGAAATAAGCCCGTTCAGGTCTAGGAATGAGTGGCTTTCTAAGAAGAGTGTAGATCACAGCCAGTTCTAACTTTCCTCGTTTGTACAATCTAACAAGTTGTACAAATTTACTACCTTCCTGTTCTTTCTAATCTAGTTCGGCAAGAAAAGAAACATCTTCATTTCCAAACACTGTACTGTGCGAAATAAGCTTGTTTGGCTCTTGGAATGAGTTGTTTTTCTAGGAAGAGTGTAGATTACGTCAAGTTCAAACTTTCCTCGTTTGTACAATCTAACAAGTTGTACAATTACCTAGCTTTGTGTCCTTTCTAATCTAGTTCTGTAAGAAAAGAAACATCTCCATTCCCGAACACTGTACTGTGTGAAATAAGCTTGTTCAGGACTAGGAATGTGTTGCTTTCCTACGAAGAGTGTAGATCACACCAAGTTCCAACTTTTCTTGTGTATAACCTTACAAGTTGTACACTTTACTAGCTTCGTTTCAATTCTAGTGTAGTTTGGTAAGAAAATAAACATCTTCATTACCGAATAGTGTACTATGCGAATTAAGCTTGTTCGGCTCTAGTAATGAGTTGCTTTTATATGAAGAGTGTGGTTCACAGCAACTTCAAACTTACTTCGTTTGTACAATCTAAGAAGTTGCACAATTTACTATCTTCTTTGCATTTCTAATGTCTTTCGGTAAGGAAAGGAACATCTTCATTGCCAAACACTGTACTGTGTGAAATATGCTAGGTCAGCTCTAGGAATGAGTTGCTTTTCTAAGAAAAGTGTAGATCACAGCAAGGTCAAACTTTCTTTTTTGTACAATCTAACAAGTTGTACAATTTGCTACCTTCTTTTCATTTCTAATGTCTTTTGGTAAGAAAAGGAACATCTTCATTGCCAAACACTGTACTGTCTGAAATAAGCTAGTACAGCTCTAGGAATGAGTTGCTTTTCTACAAAAAATGTAGATCACGGCAAGTTCTAACTTCCCTCCTTTCTACAATCTAACAAGTTGTACAATTTACTAGTTTCGTGTCCTTTCTAATCTAGTTCTGGAAGAAAAGAAACATCTTCATTACTGAACACTGTACTGTGTGAAATAAGCTTGTTCGGCTCTAGGAATGAGTTGCTTTTCTACGAAGACTGTAGATCAAAGCAAGTTCAAGCTTACCTCGTTTGTACAATCTAACAAGTTCTACAATTTACTGGCTTCTTTTCATTTCTAATGTATTTCGGTAAGAAAAGGAACATATTCAGTGCCAAACACTGTACTGCGTTAAATAAGCTAGGTCAGCTCTAGGAATGAGTTGCTTTTCTACAAAAAGTGTAGATCACAGCAAGTTCAAACATTGCTGGTTTGTAATAATCTAACAAGTTGTACAATTTTCTAACTTCGTTTCATTTCTAACGTAGTTCAGTAAGAAAAGCAACATCTTCATTGCCGAACACTGTACTGTGTGAAATAAACTTGTTCAGCTCTAGGAATGAGTTGCTTTTGTGCGAAGAGTGTAGATCACAGCAAGTCCTAACTTTCCTCCTTTGGACAATCTAACAAGTTTTACAATTTACTAGATTTGTGTCCTTTCTAACGTATCTCGGTAAGAAAAGAAACATCTTCATTGGCGAATACTGGACTGTGTGAAATAAACTTGTTCGGCTCTAGGAATGGGTTGCTTTTCTACGAAGAGTGTAGATCACAGCAAGTTCTAACTTTCCTCCTTTGTACAATCTAACAAGTTGTACAATTTACTACCTTCATGTCCTTTCTAATGTAGTTTAGAAGAAAATAAACATCTTCATAAGCGAACACTGTGCTGTGTGAAAGAAGCTTGTTCGGCTGTAGGAATGAATTGCTTTTCTACGAACAGTGTAGATTACAGGTAGTTTAAACTTTCCACGTTTGTACAATCAAACAAATTTTACAATTAAATACCTTGTTTTCATTTCTAATGTCTTTCCATTAGAAAAGGAACATCTTCATTGCCAAACACTGTACTGTGTGAAATAAGCTAGGTCAGCTCTAGGAATGAGTTGCTTTTCTAAGAAAAGAGTAGATCACTGCAAGTTCAAACTCTTGTCGTTTGTACAATCTAACAAGTCGTACAATTTACAAGCTTCATTTCATTTCTAATGTAGTTTGGTAAGAAAAGAAACATCTTCATTGCCGAACATTGTACTGTGTGAAATAAGCTTATTCAGCTCTAGGAATGAGTGGCTTTTCTATGCAGAGTGTAGATCACAGAAAGTTCTAACTTTCCTCCTTTGTACAATCTAGCAAGATGTACACTTTGCTAGCTTAGTGTCCTCTCTAATGTAGTTCAGTAAGAAAATAAACATATTCATTAGAGAACACTGTGCTGTGCGAAATAAGCTTGTTCGGCTCTAGGAATGAGCTGCTTTTCTCTGAACAGTGTAGATCACAGGAAGTTCAAACTTTCCTCGTTTGTAAAATCTAACAAGTTGTACAATTTACTACCTACTTTTAATTTGTAATGTTTTTCGCTAAGAAAAGAAACATTTTCATTGCCGAACACTGTACTGGGTGAAATAAGCTTGTTCGGCTCAAGTAATGAGTTGCTTTTCTACGAAGATTGTAGATCACAGCAAGTTCTAACATTCCTCCTTTGTACAATCTAAAACTTGTACAATTTCCTAGCTTCTTTCTTTTCTAACGTATTTTGAAATAAAGAAGAAAATAAACATCTTCATTTCTGAACACTGTAATGTGCGAAATAAGCTTCTTAAGCTCTAGGAATGAGCGGGTTTTCTACGAAGAATGTAGATCACAGAAATTTCAATCATTCCTCGTTTGTACAATCTAACAAATTGTACAATTTATTAGCATTGTGGCCTTCTAATCAAGTTCGGTAAGAAAAGAAACATCTTCATTTGCGAACACTGTACTGTTCGAAATAAGCTGGTTCGGCTTTTGGAATGAGTTGCTTTTCTATGAAGAGTGTAGATCACAGCAAGTTCTAACTTTCCTCCTTTGTACAATCTAACAAGTTATACAATTTCCTAGCTTCATTTCATTTCTAATGTCATTTCCTAAGCAAAGGAACATCTTTATTTCCAAACACTTTACTGTGTGAAATAAGGTAGGCATGCTCTAGGAATGAGTTGCTTTTCTACGAAAAGTGTAGATCACAGCAAGTTCAAACTCTCCTCGTTTGTACAACCTAACAAGTTGTAAAATTTACTTCTTTCTTTTCATTTCTAATGTCTTTCAGTAAGAAAAGGGACATCTTCATTGCCAAACACTGTACTGTGTGAAATAAACTTGTTCAGCTCTAGGAATGAGTTGATATTCTATGAACAGTGTAGTTCACAGCAAGTTCAAACTTTCCTCGTTTGTACAATCTAACAAGTTGTACAATATACTAGCTTCATTCATTCCTTATGCAGTTCAGTGAGAAAAG
>JAEOAD010001678.1:0-21547 GCA_036365145.1 Orientallactaga sibirica
TGAAATGAAAGATATCGCTCCATTTCGAGGCCTTCCGCTCCACTTACTTGTCTGACTCAGCAGTCAAACTCAGGCGGAAATTTGGAGCGTTTTATTGGGTGAGCAGATTCTCTAACCTCGTCTGACCGCGACGCGTTCACCCCGGGCCAGAGTCTGGAAACTAAGCAGACCAGGAGAAGGCCTGGGTGTTCCAGGGACTCTGCGTGGGAGAAAAAGGGGCTCCGACAAGCACCTGAGTCATCTGCTCACATCTGCTGTCTGGGACCTCCAGAACTGACAGAGGTTTAAGATATTCAGTAGGAGTTTTGAGCGCCTTTTCTGCCTGTGAGGCTCACACTTCTGGTAAGCCATCGGACCTGGTGGAGTGTCAGAGATGGGCGGGCAGGCAGTGTATCTCAACTACTGTGCTGAATTCAACATGTGCACTTGTATCCAAGTGCGGCATTGCACCCTTGCGTAACTTGCATCTGACTAAACATTGTGGCACCTGGAATGAAATCCCACTCAATATTATAAACCAGAGTTCTTAGGGTTGAAGCCAGAAGCCTTAAACCTAAGTATTCTCTCAGCCCAGAAGTTCCTTTTTTAATTCCTTATAAGCCCAAAGGCTGAAGGTGGGCAGAAGGAATCGAGAATCTCAGACTTGGTAAGTGTGCCTTGACGCGCAGTCGCCAAGAAGGAAGCGCAGGGAGAGCCTTCCTGACAACACGGTGGATGCAGGTGTAGTGATGGACCACAACAAGGGCAAGGTATGGAAAAATCGCCAGTATATCATTTCTTCATTCAGTCACACTTGCAAAACATGAAAAGCCAAAATAACAAAAGAAAAAGGGAGGAGGGGAGGGAAGTAAGAAAAGAAAGAAAGGAAGGAAGAAAAGAAAGGAAAGAAAGGAAGGAAGAGGGAAAGGAAGGAAGAAGGACTCAAGCAAACTCAAGCAAGCAAAGAAGCAACAGAGAATGAATGAAAACTACAAAAATACAATAGAATCAAATGAATTACGATGAAACAGACTGAAGCTTTGACTTTTACATAGCTAAATGCAGGGAATAGTTAAGCGAAGCGATGACACAGCCCATTTTATGAAACATCTATGACGTCCTGCTAAAGGAGATGACTCGATAATCTTTGAAAATTACAGAAAAACCCTATCTGCTCTATGTTTGCAGGAGACACACAGATGGCTATATGGGCCTTTGTCATGATAGAAAATTCACTGCTGGTTTCAGAAACTTTCCAGCAGATCACCTGGGAAAGAAAATAACACAGACACAAGGCCAAGTCACCTGGTGACATCACATGAAAAGTAGACATCACAGAAGCCTCCCTTCAACTCATATCCAGAAAATGCTCGCTGGCACTATCTCAGTATGTATGTTAGGACATTAGAAGGATTTAATTCGAGATTGACACTTCTTAGAAGTTATTCTAACTTTTCAAAGGAAACCAATTGGGAATAAATACATGTTATAAAGGTTTGGTTGGAAGTTCAAGGACAGCCCTGAGATGCACTACAATGAATTCTGTGTTAGCCCGGGATACAGCCATTGCTACCATTACCCCCTCAAAATTATGTATGTATGTATGTATGTATGTATGTATGTAAAAACATACATACATATATATGTGTGTGTGTGTGTGTGTGTGTGTGTGTATGTGTTTGTGTGTGTTTCTGTGTTGCATGGACACATTTACTGTGTTGATGGATACACATTAACATATGGCCTACTGAGATAGATATATATAAAAATTTATATACATTCACATATAATTATATATATTAATATATGTATGTATTATATATTTTAAATAACATATAAAAATATAAAATACATATAATTATATTTTATACATGTCATATATAAAAATAAAACATATATTTAGATATCTAAAATATGTATAAATTTCCATGTATATTCATATATGAACTCAAACATTTACATATAAGTTTATGTATAATTAAATATATATATTCATATGTCTATATATTCTGGGTGGGCGGGCAGTAAAAGAACACTGTTCCTCGCACCTCAGGAGTTCTCACTCTCCTGCCAGGATCCTGCACCGACACCTGAGCTCACTTCAGAAAACCTGAGTCCATCTAGTCATCAACAACAATGACAGGAGAGACAGTGGTCCAAGTAATTGGACTCAGAGCCCCGGAAGATTTTTCAATCTCTCTACCTTAGTATTTCAAGCAGGGCCTTGATCTCTAGAGAAGCGACTTCTAACTCTCGAGGCACTTTTCCCGTCAGCCCTCCACTTGATCTCCTTAGTTAGGCTGGGCCATGCCTAGAAAAAACACCCTCTGTGACCTGTTTATTCATTTTTCAGACATCCCCCTTCCGGTAGGCTCGTAACTAAGAGTGATGGCATGAAATGAAAGATATCGCTCCATTTCCAAAAAAACCCTTCCGCTCCCTGCCTGTCCCTGACTCAGCAGTGTCAAACTCAGGCGGAAATTTGGAGCGTTTTTTGGAACGCAGCAGATTCTCTAACCTCGTCTGACCGCGGCGGGTTCACCCGAGGTTAGGAATCTGGGCTAGACAGGTCAGGAGAAGGCCTGGGTGTTCCAGGGACTCTCTGCGTGGGAGAAAAACAGGGGCTCCCTGACAAGCACCTGAGTCATCTGCTGACATCTGTCTGGGACCTCAGAATTGACAGAGGTTTTAAGATATTCAGTAGGAGTTTTGAGCGCCTTTTTGCCTGAGGCTCACACTTCTGGTAAGCCAGCAGACCTGGTGGAGTGTCAGAGATGGGCGGGCAGGCAGTGTCTCAGCTGCTGTGCAATTCAACATGCACCCCCTTGTGTCCAAGTGTGACATTGCCCTTGCGTAACTTTGCATCTGACTAAACGTGGCACCTGGGACTGAAATCCCCTCAATATTCAGACCCAGAGTTCTTAGGGTTAGAAGCCAGGCGCCTTAAACCTAAGTATTCTCTCACCCCAGAAATTCCTTTTAATTCCTTATCAGCCTTATGAGCTGAAAGTGGGCAGGAAGGAATGGAGAATCTCAGACTTGGAAAGTGTACCTTGGGAGCGCAGTCGCCAGAAGGAGGCGCGAGAACCTTCCTGACAACGCGGTGGATGCAGGTGTGGTGATGGAATACAACAAAGGGCAGGTATGGAAAAATCGCCAGTATGTCATTTCTTCATTCAGTCACACTTGCAAAACATCGCAAAGACAAAATAACAAAAGAAAAAGAAGGGAAGGAAGGAAGAAAAGAAAAGAAAGGAAGGAAGGAAGAAAGGAAAGGAAGGAAGAAGCACAGACAGCAAAGACTCAAGCAAGCAAGCAACAGAAAGAAAGAAAAACTAAAATATACAATGAATCAAATGAATTACGATGGAAACAGACTGAAGCTTTGACTTTACATAGCCTAAATGCAGGAATAGTTGCAAGCGAAGCGATGACACAACCCTTTGGCAAACATCTATTCGTCCTGCTAAGGAGATGACTCCGATAATCTTTGAAAATTGCAGAAAAACCCTATGTGCTCTATCTTTGCAGGAGACACAGATGGCTATATGCAGGCCTTTGTCATAATAGAAAATTCAGTGCTGGTTTCAGAAACTTTCCAGCAGATCACCTGGGAGAGAAAATAACACAGACACAAGGCCAGAAGTCACCTGGTGTCATCACATGAAAAGTCGACATCACAGAAGCCTCCCTTCAACTGAGATCAGAGAATGCTCGCTGGCACTTACAATGTATGTTAGGACATTGAAGGATTTAATTCTGAGATTGACACTTCTTTGAAGTTATTCTAACTTTTCAGAAACCAATTGGGAATAAGTACATGTTATAAGGCTTTGGCTGGCAGTTCAAAACCAGCCTGAGATGCCACAGTGAATTCTGTGTTAGCCGGGCTACAGCCATTGCTACACCTTGTACCCCCTCCAAATGTATGTATTATGTATGTATGTATGTATGTATGTATGTAAAAATGTATGCATGTATATATATTCATATGTGTGTGTGGGTGTGTGTGTGTGTGTGTGTCTGTGTATGTGCGTGTGCGTGTGCGTGTATGTTTCTGTGTTGATGGATACACATTAACATATGGCCTTAAACCTAATCCTATTGAGATATATATAAAAATTTATATACATTCACCTATAATTATATATATTAATATGTGTATGTATTATATATTTTAAATAACGTATAAAAATATAAAATACATGTAATTATATTTTATACATGTCATATAAATAAATATATAACATATATTTAGATATCTAATATATGTATAAATTTCCATGTATATTCATATATGAACTCAAATATTTACATATAAGTTTATGTATAATTTAAATATATATATTCATATGTGTTTATATTCAGGGTGGGCAGGCAGTATAAGAACACTGTTCCTCGCACCTCAGAGTTCTCACTCTCCTTCAGGATCCTGCACTGACACCCAAGCTCACTTCAGAAAACCTGAGTCCCTCGTCATCAACAACAATGACAGGCGAGACAGTGGTCCAAGTAATTTGGACTCAGAGCTGGAAGATTTTCAATCTCTCTACCTTAGTATTTCAAGCAGGGCCTTGGTCTCTAGAGAGCAGCTTCTGACTCCTCGAGGCACTTTCCCGTCAGCCCTCCAGGATCTCCTTAGTTAGGCGGGGCCATTCCTAGGAAAACACACCCACTGTGACCTGTTTATTCATTTTCAGACATCCCCTTCTGGTAGGCTCAAGTAACTAAGAGTGATGGCATGAAATGAAAAGATATCGCTCCATATCCAAAAAACCCTTCCGCTCACCGCCTGGCCTCTGGCTCAGCAGTCCAAACTCAGACAGCCATTTGGAGCGTTTTTGGAACGGCAGATTCTCTAACATCAGGGGTGGGCCCAGCGTTCACCCGAGTTAGAGAAGCTGGAGCAGACAGAGTCAGGAAGCGCCTGGGTGTTCCAGGGGACTCTCTGCGTGGGAGAAAAACTGGGCTCTGACAGCACCTGAGTCATCTGCTCACATTTGTCTAGGACCTCCAGAACTGACAGAGGTTTTAAGATATTCAGCAGGAGTTTTAAGGCGCCTTTTCTGCCTGAGGCTCACACTTCTGGTAAGCCAGCCAGACCTTGTGGAGTGTCAGAGTTGGGCGGGCAGGCAGTGTCTCAGCTGTTGTGCACGAAAATCAACATACACGCCCCTTGTGTCCATGTGTGGCATTGCACCCTTGCGTACCTTTGCATCTGACTAAACGTGGCACCTGGAGACTGAAATCCCACTCAGGATTGAACCAGTGTTCTTAGGGTTAGAAGCCAGGTGCCTTAACCCTAAGTATTCCCTCCACCCCAGAAATTCCTTTTAATTCCTTATCAGCCTTATAAGCTGAAGAGTGGGCAGAAGGAATGCAGAACCTCAGACTTGGAAAGTGTGCCTTGACGCACGGAGTCACCAGAAGGAGGCGCTTGAGAACCTTCCCGACAACACGGTGCATGCAGGTGTGGTGATGGACCCAACAAAGGGCAAGGTATGGAAAAATCGCCAGTATGTCATTTTCTTCATTCAGTCACACTTGCAAAACATCGCAAAGACAAAATAACAAAAAAGAAAAATGAGAAGGGAAGGAAGGAAAGAAAAGAAAGAAAGAAAGGAATAAAGGAGAAGGAAGAAGAAGCACAGACAGAAAGAAGACTCAAGCAAGCAAGCAACAGAAAGAAAAGAAAAAACTAAAATATACAATGAATCAAATGAATTACGATCAAGAAAAGACTGAAGCTTTGACTTTACATAGCCTAAATGCAGGAATAGTTGCAAGCCAGGCGATGACACAACCCCTTTGGCAAAGGTATATTAGGTCCTGCTAAGAGGAGGACTCGATAATCTTTTGTAAATTGCAGAAAAACCCTATGTGCTCTATCTTTGCAGGAGACACAGATGCCTATGCAGGCCTTTGTCATGAGAGAAAATTCAGTGCTGGTTTCAGAAACATTCCAGCAGATCACCTGGGAAGAAAATAACACAGACACAGGACAGAGTCACATGGTGTCATCATGAAAAGTCGACATCACAGAAGCCTCCCTTCAACTGAGATCAGAGAATGCTCGCTGGCACTTACAATGTATGTTAGGACATTCGAAGGATTTAATTCTGAATTGACACTTCTTTGAATTATTCTAACTTTTCCAGAAACCAATTGTGAATAAGTACATGTTATAAGGCTTTGGCTGGCAGTTCAAGGCCAGCCTGAGATACCACAGTGAATTCTGTGTTAGCCGGGCTACAGCCATTGTTACCTTGTACCCCCTAAAAAAAATTATGTATGTATGTATGTATGTATGTATGTATGTATGTATTTATGTATTTATGTATGCATGTATATATATTCATATATATAGGTATGTGTGTGTGTGTGTGTGTCTGTGTATGTGCGTGTGTGCGTGTATGTTTCCGTGTTGATGGATACACATTTCCATATGGCCCTTAAACCTAATCCTATTAAGATATATATAAAAATTTATATACATTCACCTATAATTATATATATTAATATGTGTATGTATTTTGTATTATGAATAACGTGTAAAAATCTAAAATACATGTAATTATATTTTATACATTTTCATATATGTAAATATATAACATATATTTATATCTAACATATGTATAAATTTCCATGTATATTCATATAACAACTCAGATATTTACATATAAGTTTATATATAATTTAAATATATATATTCATATGTGTTTATATTCAGGGTGAGCAGGCAGTATAAAACACTGTTCCTCGCACCTCACGGAGTTCTCACTCTCCTTCCAGGATCCTGCAACGACCCAAGCTCACTTCAGAAAACCTGAGTCCCTCTCATCATCAACAACAATGACAGAAGGCGAGACAGTGGTCCAAGTCATTGGACTCAGAGTGGAAAGATTTTCAATCTCTCTACCTTACTATTTCAAGCAGGGCCTTGGTCTCTAGAGGCGGCTTCTGACTCCTAAAGGCCCTTTCCGTCAGCCCTCCAGGATCTCCTTAGTTAGGCTGGGCTATTCCTAGGAAAACACACCCCCTGTGACCTGTTTATTCATTTTCAGACATCCCCCTTCCGGTAGGCTCGTAACTATAGTGATGGCATGAAATGAAAGATATCGCTCCATTTCCAAAAGACCCCTCGCTCACCGCCTGTCCCTGGCTCAGCAGTCCAAACTCAGGCGGCCATTTGGGCGTATTTTGGAACAGGCAGATTCTCTAACCTCAGGTGAGCAGCGTCGCGGTCACACGGGGTTAGAAAATCTGGAAGCAACAGGCCAGGAGAAGGCCTGGGTGTTCCAGGGACTCTCTGCGTGGGAGAAAAACAGGGCTCCCGACAAGCACCTGAGTCATCTGCTGCATATGTCTGGGACCTACAGAACTAACAGAGGTTTTAAGATATTCAGTAGGAGTTTTTAGCGCCTTTTCTGCCTGAGGCTCACACTTCTGGTAAGCCAGCAGACCTGGTGGAGTGTCAGAGATGGGCGGGCAGGCAGTGTCTCAGTGCTGTGCATGAAATCAAGATGTGCGCGCCGCCTCGTGGCCAAGTGAGGCATTGCACCCTTGCGTAACTTTTGCATCTGACTAAACGTGGGACCTGGAGATTGAAACCCCCCTCAGGATTGGAACCAGTGTTCTTAGGGTTAGAAGCCAGGCGCCTTAACACCTGAGTATTCCCTCCAGCCCAGAAATTCCTTTTAATTCCTTATAAGCCCAAAAAGCTGAAGAGTGAGCAGGAGGAATCGAGAAACTGAGATTTCGTAAGTGTACCTTGAGACATGGAGTCGCCAGAAGGATGCGCTTGAGAACTTTCCATACAAAAAGGTGGATGCAGGTGTGGTGATGGACCACAACAAGGGCAGATATGGAAAAATCGCCAATATGTCATTTCTTCATTCAGTCAGACTTGCAAGACATCGAAAAGCCAAAATAACAAAAAGCAAAAAGAAGGGAGGGAGGGAGGAAGTAAGAAAGGAAGGAAGGAGGGAAGAAAAAGAAAGGAAAAAGGAAGGAAGAAGGGAAAGGAAGGAAGAAGGACAGAGAGCAAAGACTCAAGCAAGCAAGGAAGCAATAGAGAATGAATGAAAAACTAAAATATACAATAAATAAATTAATTACGATCGAAACAGACTGAAGCTTTGACTTTACATAGCCTAAATGCCGGGAATAGTTGTAATCGAAGCGATGACACACAGCCCATTTGGCAAACGTCTATTAGGTCCTGCTAAGGAGACGACTCGCTAATCTTTGAAAATTACAGAAAAACCCTATTTGCTCTATGTTTGCAGGAGACACACAGATGGCTATGTAGGCCTTTGTCATGATAGAGAAAATTCACTGCTGGTTTCAGAAACTTTCCAGCAGATCACCTGGGAAAGAAAATAACACAGACACAAGGCCAGAGTCACCTGGTGACATCACATGAAAAGTAGACATCACAGAAGCCTCCCTTCAACTCATATCCAGAAAATGCTCGCTGGCACTATCTCAGTATGTTAGGACATTAGAAGGATTTAATTCCGAGATTGACACTTCTTAGAAGTTATTCTAACTTTTCAAGGAATCCAATTGTGAATAAATACATGTTATAAGGGTTTGGTTGGAAGTTCAAGGACAGCCTGAGACGCCACAATGAATTCTATGTTAGCCCGGGATACAGCCATTGCTACCTCGTACCCCCTCCAATAATTATGTACGTATGTATGTATTTATGTATGTATGTATGCACACACACACATATATATATGTGTGTGTGTGTGTCTCTGTGTGTGTGTGTGTGTGTGTTTCTGTGTTGATGGATACACATTTACGTATGGCCTTAACCTAATCCTACTGAGATATATATTAAAATTTATATACATTCACATATAATTATATATATTAGTATATGTATGTATTATGTAATATAAATAACATATAAAAATCTATAATACATGTAATTATATTTTATACATGACATATATGTAAAAATATAACATATATTTATATATCTAAAATATGTATAAATTTCCATGTATATTCATATATGAACTCATACATTTACATATAAGTTTATATCTAATTAAAATATATATTCATATGTGTATATATTCTGGGTGAGCGGGCAGTAAAAGAACACTGTTCCTCGCACCTCACGGAGTTCTCACTCTCCTGCCAGGATCCTGCACCGACACCCGAGCTCACTTCAGAAAACCTGTGTCCATCTCGTCATCAACAACAATGACAGGAGAGACAGTGGTCCAAGTAATTGGACTCAGAGCCCCGGGAAGATTTTTCAATCTCTCTACCTTAGTATTTCAAGCAGGGCCTTGATCTCTAGGGGCCGGCTTCTAACTCTTCGAGGCCCTTTCCCGTCAGCCCTCCATGATCTCCTTAGTTAGGCTGGGCCATGCCGAGGAAAACACACCCTCTGTGACCTCTTTGTTCATTTTTCAGACATCCCCCTTCCGGTAGGCTCATAACTAAGAGTGATGGCATGAAATGAAAGATATCGCTCCATTTCCAAAAAGACCGTTCCGCTCCCCGCCTGTCCCCTGGCTCAGCAGTCAAACTCAGGCGGAAATTTGGAGCGTTTTATTGGAACGAGCAGATTCTCTAACCTCGTGTGACCGCGACGCGTTCACCCGAGGTTAGAGAATCTGGAGCTGGACGGGCCAGGAGAAGGCCTGGGTGTTCCAGGGACTCTCTGCGTGGGAGAAAAATGGGGCTCCCGACAAGCACCTGAGTCATCTGCTCACATCTGTCTGGGACCTCCAGAATTGACAGAGGTTTTAAGATATTCAGTAGGAGTTTTGAGCGCCTTTTCTGCCTGAGGCTCACACTTCTGGTAAGCCAGCAGACCTGGTGGAGTGTCAGAGATGGGCGGGCAGGCAGTGTCTCAGCTGCTGTGCACGAATTCAACATGTGCGCGCCCCCTTGTATCCAAGTGCGGCATTGCACCCTTGCGTACCTTTGCATCTGACTAAACGTGGCACCTGGAGACTGAAATCCCACTCAATATTCGAACCAGAGTTCTTAGGGTTAGAAGCCAGGCGCCTTAAACCCTAAGTATTCTCTCCAGCCCAGAAATTCCTTTTAATTCCTTATAAGCCTTACGAGCTGAAGAGTGGGCAGAAGGAATCGAGAATCTCAGACTTGGAAAGTGTACCTTGACGCACGGAGTCGCCAGAAGG
The DNA here is from genome assembly GCA_036365145.1 of Orientallactaga sibirica. NCBI lineage: Eukaryota > Metazoa > Chordata > Mammalia > Rodentia > Dipodidae > Orientallactaga > Orientallactaga sibirica. Next base: position 10,152 of record JAEOAD010001678.1, read on the forward strand.
AGGCGCTTGAGAACCTTCCCGACAACACGGTGCATGCAGGTGTGGTGATGGACCACAACAAGGGCAAGGTATGGAAAAATCGCCAGTATGTCATTTCTTCATTCAGTCACACTTGCAAAACATCGAAAAGCCAAAATAACAAAAAGAAAAAAGAAGGGAAGGAAGGAAGAAAAGAAAAGAAAGGAAGGAAGAAAGAAAGGAAAGGAAGGAAGAAGCACAGACAGCAAAGACTCAAGCAAGCAAGCAACAGAGAAAGAAAGAAAAACTAAAATATACAAGGAATCAAATGAATTACGATGGAAACAGACTGAAGCTTTGACTTTACATAGCCTAAATGCCGGGAATAGTTGTAAGCGAAGCGATGACACACAACCCCTTTGGCAAACATCTATTACGTCCTGCTAAGGAGATGACTCGATAATCTTTGAAAATTACAGAAAAACCCTATGTGCTCTATCTTTGCAGGAGACACACAGATGGCTATGCAGGCCTTTGTCATAATAGAGAAAATTCAGTGCTGGTTTCAGAAACTTTCCAGCAGATCACCTGGGAGAGAAAATAACACAGACACAAGGCCACAGTCACCTGGTGTCATCACATGAAAAGTCGACATCACAGAAGCCTCCCTTCAACTGAGATCCAGAGAATGCTCGCTGGCACTTACAATGTATGTTAGGACATTCGAAGGATTTAATTCTGAGATTGACACTTCTTTGAAGTTATTCTAACTTTTCAGAAACCAATTGGGAATAAGTACATGTTATAAAGGCTGGCGGAAGTTCAAGGCCAGCCTGAGATGCCACAGTGAATTCTGTGTTAGCCCGGGCTACAGCCATTGCTACCTCGTACCCCCTCCAAAAATTATGTATGTATGTATGTATGTATGTATGTATGAAAATATAAAAAAATATATATATATATGTGTGTGTGTGTGTGTGTGTGTGTGTGTATGTGTTTGTGTGTGTGTGTCTGTGCGTGCACGTGTGCGTGTATGTTTCTGTGTTGATGGATACACATTAACATATGGCCTTCAACCTAATCCTATTGAGATATATATAAAAATTTATATACATTCACCTATAATTATATATATTAATATATGTATGTATTATATATTTTAAATAACGTATAAAAATATAAAATACATGTAATTATATTTTATACATGTCATATATGTAAATATATAACATATATTTAGATATCTAATATATGTATAAATTTCCATGTATATTCATATATGAACTCAAATATTTACATATAAGTTTATGTATATTTTAAATATATATATTCATATGTCTATATATTCAGGGTGGGCGGGCAGTAAAAGAACACTGTTCCTCGCACCTCAGGGAGTTCTCACTCTCCTTCCAGGATCCTGCACTGACACCCGAGCTCACTTCAGAAAACCTGAGTCCCTCTCGTCATCAACAACAATGACAGGCGAGACAGTGGTCCAAGTAATTGGACTCAGAGCCCCGGGAAGATTTTTCAATCTCTCTACCTTAGTATTTCAAGCAGGGCCTTGGTCTCTAGAGAACGGCTTCTAACTCCTCGAGGCACTTTCCCATCAGCCCTCCACGATCTCCTTAGTTAGGCTGGGCCATTCCTAGGAAAACACACCCACTGTGACCTGTTTATTCATTTTTCAGACATCCCCCTTCTGGTAGGCTCGTAACTAAGAGTGATGGCATGAAATGAAAGATATCGCTCCATATCCAAAAAAACCCTTCCGCTCACCGCCTGGCCTCTGGCTCAGCAGTGCAAACTCAGACAGCCATTTGGAGCGTTTTTTTGGAACGAGCAGATTCTCTAACATCGGGTGACCACGACGCGTTCACCCGAGGTTAGAGAAGCTGGAGCCGGACGGGCCAGGAGAACGCCTGGGTGTTCCAGGGACTCTCTGCGTGGGAGAAAAACGGGGCTCCTGACAAGCACCTGAGTCATCTGCTCACATCTGTCTGGGACCTCCAGAACTGACAGAGGTTTTAAGATATTCAGTAGGAGTTTTGAGCGCCTTTTCTGCCTGAGGCTCACACTTCTGGTAAGCCAGCCGACCTGGTGGAGTGTCAGAGTTGGGCGGGCAGGCAGTGTCTCAGCTGCTGTGCACGAAATCAACATATGCACGCCCCCTTGTGTCCATGTGCGGCATTGCACCCTTGCGTAACTTTGCATCTGACTAAACGTGGCACCTGGAGACTGAAATCCCACTCAGGATTCGAACCAGTGTTCTTAGGGTTAGAAGCCAGGTGCCTTAACCCCTAAGTATTCCCTCCACCCCAGAAATTCCTTTTAATTCCTTATCAGCCTTATGAGCTGAAGAGTGGGCAGAAGGAATGGAGAACCTCAGACTTGGAAAGTGTACCTTGAGGCACGGAGTCGCCAGAAGGAGGCGCTTGAGAACCTTCCTGACAACACGGTGGATGCAGGTGTGGTGATGGACCACAACAAGGGCAAGGTATGGAAAAATCGCCAGTATGTCATTTCTTCATTCAGTCACACTTGCAAAACATCGCAAAGACAAAATAACAAAAAGAAAAAAGAAGGGAAGGAAGGAAGAAAAGAAAAGAAAGAAAGGAATAAAGGAAAGGAAGGAAGAAGCACAGACAGAAAAGACTCAAGCAAGCAAGCAACAGAGAAAGAAAGAAAAACTAAAATATACAATGAATCAAATGAATTACGATCGAAAAAGACTGAAGCTTTGACTTTACATAGCCTAAATGCCAGGAATAGTTGCAAGCGAAGCGATGACACACAACCCCTTTGGCAAAGGTATATTAGGTCCTGCTAAGGAGAGGACTCGATAATCTTTGTAAATTGCAGAAAAACCCTATGTGCTCTATCTTTGCAGGAGACACAGATGCCTATGCAGGCCTTTGTCATGATAGAGAAAATTCAGTGCTGGTTTCAGAAACATTCCAGCAGATCACCTGGGAAAGAAAATAACACAGACACAAGGACAGAGTCACATGGTGTCATCACATGAAAAGTCGACATCACAGAAGCCTCCCTTCAACTGAGATCCAGAGAATGCTCGCTGGCACTTACAATGTATGTTAGGACATTCGAAGGATTTAATTCTGAGATTGACACTTCTTTGAAGTTATTCTAACTTTTCCAGGAAACCAATTGTGAATAAGTACATGTTATAAGGCTTTGGCTGGCAGTTCAAGGCCAGCCTGAGATGCCACAGTGAATTCTGTGTTAGCCCGGGCTACAGCCATTGTTACCTTGTACCCCCTCCAAAAATTATGTATGTATGTATGTATGTATGTATGTATGTATGTATGTATGTATTTATGTATGCATGTATATATATTCATATATATATGGGTGTGTGTGTGTGTGTGTGTCTGTGTATGTGCGCGTGTGCGTGTATGTTTCCGTGTTGATGGATACACATTTCCATATGGCCTTAAACCTAATCCTATTGAGATATATATAAAAATTTATATACATTCACCTATAATTATATATATTAATATGTGTATGTATTTTGTATTATAAATAACGTGTAAAAATCTAAAATACATGTAATTATATTTTATACATTTCATATATGTAAATATATGACATATATTTATATCTAACATATGTATAAATTTCCATGTATATTCATATATGAACTCAGATATTTACATATAAGTTTATGTATAATTTAAATATATATATTCATATGTGTTTATATTCTGGGTGAGCGGGCAGTATAAGAACACTGTTCCTCGCACTTCACGGAGTTCTCACTCTCCTTCCAGGATCCTGCAACGACCCAAGCTCACTTCAGAAAACCTGAGTCCCTCTCATCATCAACAACAATGACAGGCGAGACAGTGGTCCAAGTCATTGGACTCAGAGCCCCGGAAAGATTTTTAAATCTCTCTACCTTAGTATTTCAAGCAGGGCCTTGGTCTCTAGAGGCCGGCTTCTGACTCCTCGAGGCCCTTTCCCGTCAGCCCTCCAGGATCTCCTTAGTTAGGCTGGGCTATTCCTAGGAAAACACACCCACTGTGACCTGTTTATTCATTTTTCAGACATCCCCCTTCCGGTAGGCTCGTAACTAAGAGTGATGGCATGAAATGAAAGATATCGCTCCATTTCCAAAAAGACCCCTCCGCTCACCGCCTGTCCCCTGGCTCAGCAGTCCAAACTCAGGCGGCCATTTGGAGCGTATTTTGGAACGAGCAGATTCTCTAACCTCGGGTGAACGCGTCGCGGTCACACGAGGTTAGAGAATCTGGAGCCGGACGGGCCAGGAGAAGGCCTGGGTGTTCCAGGGACTCTCTGCGTGGGAGAAAAACGGGGCTCCCGACAAGCACCTGAGTCATCTGCTCACATATGTCTGGGACCTACAGAACTAACAGAGGTTTTAAGATATTCAGTAGGAGTTTTGAGCGCCTTTTCTGCCTGAGGCTCACACTTCTGGTAAGCCAGCAGACCTGGTGGAGTGTCAGAGATGGGCGGGCAGGCAGTGTCTCAGCTGTTGTGCAAGAAATCAAGATGTGCGCGCCCCCTTCTGTCCAAGTGTGGCATTGCACCCTTGCGTACCTTTGCATCTGACTAAACGTGGCACCTGGAGACTGAAATCCCACTCAGGATAGGAACCAGTGTTCTTAGGGTTAGAAGCCAGGCGCCTTAACCCCTTAGTATTCTCTCCAGCCCAGAAATTCCTTTTAATTCCTCATCAGCCTTATGAGCTGAAGAGTGGGCAGAAGGAATGGAGAACCTCAGACTTGGAAAGTGTACCTTGACGCACGGAGTCACCAGAAGGAGGCGCTTGAGAACCTTCCCGACAACACGGTGCATGCAGGTGTGGTGATGGACCACAACAAGGGCAAGGTATGGAAAAATTGCCAGTATGTCATTTCTTCATTCAGTCACACTTGCAAAACATCGCAAAGCCAAAATAACAAAAAGAAAAATGAAAGGAAGGAAGGAAGAAAAGAAAAGAAAGGAAGGAAGAAAGGAAAGGAAGAAAGAAGCACAGACAGCCAAGACTCAAGCAAGCAAGCAACAGAGAAAGAAAGAAAAACTAAAATATACAATGAATCAAATGAAGTACGATCGAAACAGACTGAAGCTTTGAATTTACATAGCCTAAATGCCGGGAATAGTTGCAAGCGAAGCGATGACACACAACCCCTTTGGCAAAAGTCTATTAGGTCCTGCTAAGGAGACGACTCGATAATCTTTGAAAATTGCAGAAAAACCCTATGTGCTCTATCTTTGCAGGAGACACACAGATGGCTATGCAGGCCTTTGTCATGATAGAGAAAATTCAGTGCTGGTTTCAGAAACTTTCCAGCAGATCACCTGGGCAAGAAAATAACACAGACACAAGGACAGAGTCACATGGTGTCATCACATGAAAAGTCGACATCACAGAAGCCTCCCTTCAACTGAGATCCAGAGAATGCTCGCTGGCACGTACAATGTATGTTACGACATTCGAAGGATTTAATTCTGAGATTGACACTTCTTTGAAGTTATTCTAGCTTTTCCAGGAAACCAATTGTGAATAAGTACATGTTATAAGGCTTTGGCTGGAAGTTCAAGGCCAGCCTGAGATGCCACAGTGAATTCTGTGTGAGCTCGGGCTACAGCCATTGCTACCTTGTACCCCCTAAAAAATTATGTATGTATATATGTATGTATGTATGTATGTATGTATGTATGCATGTATGCATGTATTTATGTATGCATGTATATATATTTTTATATATATGGGTATGTGTTTGTGTCTCTGTGTGTGTATGCGCGTGTGCATGTATGTTTCCGTGTTGATGGATACACATTTCCATATGGCCTTAAACCTAATCCAATTAAGATATATATAAAAATTTATATACATTCACCTATAATTATATATATTAATATGTGTATGTATTTTGTATTATGAATAACGTGTAAAAATCTAAAATACATGTAATTATATTTTATACATGTCACATATGGAAATATATAACATATATTTATATATCTAACATATGTATAATTTTCATGTATACTCATATATGAACTCAGATATTTACATATAAGTTTATGTATAATTTAAATATATATATTCATATGTGTATATATTCAGGGTGAGCGGGCTGGAAAAGAACACTGTTCCTCGCACCTCACGGAGTTCTCACTCTCCTTCCAGGATCATGCACAGACACCCGAGCTCACTTCAGAAAACCTGAGTCCCTCTCGTCATCAACAACAATGACAGGCGAGACAGTGGTCCAAGTAATTGGACTCAGAGCCCCGGGAAGATTTTTCAATCTCTCTACCTTAGTATTTCAAGCAGGGCCTTGGTCTCTAGAGGCCGGCTTCTGACTCCTCGAGGCCCTTTCCCGTCAGCCCTCCACGATCTCTCAGTTAGGCTGGGCCATTCCTAGGAAATCACACCCACTGTGACCTGTTTATTCATTTTTCAGACATCCCCCTTCCAGTAGGCTCGTAACTAATAGTGATGGCATGAAATGAAAGATATCGCTCCATTTCCAAAAAGACCCTTCCGCTCACCGCCTGTCCCCTGGCTCAGCAGTCCAAACTCAGGCGGCCATTTGGAGCGTTTTTTTGGAACGAGCAGATTCTCTAACCTCGGGTGAACGCGTCGCGGTCACACGAGGTTAGAGAATCTGGAGCCGGACGGGCCAGGAGAAGGCCTGGGTGTTCCAGGGACTCTCTGTGTGGGAGAAAAACTGGGCTCCCGACAAGCACCTGAGTCATCTGCTCACATCTGTCTGGGACCTCCAGAACTGATAGAGGTTTGAAGATATTCAGTAGGAGTTTTGAGCGCCCTCTCTGCCTGAGGCTCACACTTCTGGTAAACCAGCAGACCTGGTGGAGTGTGAGAAATGGGCGGGCAGGCAGTGTCTCAGCTGCTGTGCACGAAATCAAGGTGTGCGCGCCGCCTCGTGGCCAAGTGAGGCATTGCACCCTTGCGTAACTTTGCATCTGTCTAAACGTGGGATCTGGAGATTGAAACCCCCCTCAGGATTTGAACCAGTGTTCTTAGGGTTAGAATCCAGGCGCCTTAAGCCCTGAGTATTCTCTCCAGCCCAGAAATTCCTTTTAATTCCTTATAAGCCTAATGAGCTGAAGAGTAGGCAGAAGGAATCGAGAATCTCAGACTTGGTAAGTGTACCTTGAGGCACGGAGTCGCCAGAAGGAGGCGCTTGAGAACCTTCCTGACAACACGGTGGATGCAGATGGACCACAACAAGGGCAAGGTATGGAAAAATCGCCAATATGTCATTGCTTCATTCAGTCACACTTGCAAAACATCGCAAAGACAAAATAACAAAAAGCAAAATGAACGGAAGGAAGGAAGGAAGGAAGGAAGGAAGGAAGGAAGGAAGGAAGAAAAGAAAGGGAGGAAGAAAGGAAAGGAAGGAAGAAGGACAGACAGCAAAGACTCAAGCAAGCAAGCAACAGAGAAAGAAAGAACAAGTAAAATATACAATAAATCAAATGAATTACGATCGAAACAGACTGAAGCTTTGACTTTACATAGCCTAAATGCCGGGAATAGTTGTAAGCGAAGCGATGACACACAACCCATTTGGCAAACGTCTATTAGGTCCTGTTAAGGAGACGACTCGATAATCTTTGAAAATTACAGAAAAACCCTATGTGCTCTATCTTTGCAGGAGACACACAGATGGCTATGCAGGCCTTTGTCATGATAGAGAAAATTCAGTGCTGGTTTCAGAAACTTTCCAGCAGATCACCTGGGAGAGAAAATAACACAGACACAAGGCCAGAGTCACCTGGTGTCATCACGTGAAAAGTCGACATCACAGAAGCCTCCCTTCAACTGAGATCCAGAGAATGTTCGCTGGCACTTACTATGAATGTTAGGACATTAGAAAGATTTAATTCCGAGATTGACACTTCTTAGAGGTTATTATAAATTTTCCAGGAAACCAGTTGTGAATAAGTACAATTTATAACGGTTTGGCTGGATGTTCAAGGCCAGCCTGACACGCCACAGTGAATTCTGTGTTAGCCCGGGCTACAGCCATTGCTACCTCGTATCCCCTCCAAAAATTATGTATGTATGTATATATGTATGTATGTATTTATGTATGTATGTATTTATGTATGCATAGATATACATATGTGTGTGTGTATGTTTCTGTGTTGATGGATACACATTTACATATGGCCTTAAACCTAATCCTACTGAGATATATATAAAAATTTATATAATTCACATATAATTATATATATTTGTATATGTGTTATAAATAACGTGTAAAAATGTATAATACATGTAATTATATTTTATACATGTCATATATGTAAATATATAACATATATTTATATAGCTAATATATGTATAAATTTCCATGTATATTCATACATGAACTCATACATTTACATATAAGTTTATATCTAATTAAAATATATATTCATATGTGTATATATTCTGGGTGAGCGGGCAGTAAAAGAACACTGTTCCTCGCACCTCACGGAGTTCTCACTCTCCTGCCAGGATCCTGCACCGACACCCGAGCTCACTTCAGAAAACCTGAGTCCCTCTCATCATCAACAACAATGACAGGCGAGACAGTGGTCCAAGTAATTGGACTCAGAGCCCCGGGAAGATTATTAAATCTCTCTACCTCAGTATTTCAAGCAGGGCCTTGGTCTCTAGCGGCCGGCTTCTAACTCCTCGAGGCCCTTTCCCATCAGCCCTCCACGATCTCCTTAGTTAGGCTGGGCCATTCCTAGGAAAACACACACTCTGTGACCTGTTTGTTCATTTTTCAGACATCCCCCTTCCGGTACGCTCGTAACTCAGAGTGATGGCATGAAATGTAAGATATCGCTCCATTTCCAGAAAGACCCTTCTGCTCTCCGCCTGTCCCCTGGCTCAGCAGTCCAAACTCAGACGGCCATTTGGAGCGTTTTTTTGGAACGAGCAGATTCTCGAACCTCGGGTGACCACGACGCGTTCACCCGAGGTTAGAGAATCTGGAGCCGGACGGGCCAGGAGAAGGCCTGGGTGTTCCAGGGACTCTCTGCGTGGGAGAAAAACGGGGCTCGCGACAAGCACCTGAGTCATCTGCTCACATCTGTCCGGGACCTCCAGAACTGACAGAGGTTTGAAGATATTCAGTAGGAGTTTTGAGCACCCTCTCTGCCTGAGGCTCACACTTCTGGTAACCCAGCAGACCTGGTGGAGTGTGAGAAATGGGCGGGCAGGCAGTGTCTCAGCTGCTGTGCACGAAATCAAGATGTGCGCGCCGCCTCGTGGCCAAGTGAGGCATTGCACCCTGCGTAACTTTGCATCTGTCTAAACGTGGGACCTGGAGATTGAAACCCCCCTCAGGATTTGAACCAGTGTTCTTAGGGTTAGAAGCCAGGCGCCTTAAGCCCTGAGTATTCTCTCCAGCCCAGAAATTCCTTTTAATTCCTTATAAGCCTAATGAGCTGAAGAGTGGGCAGAAGGAAGGAGAACCTCAGACTTGGTAAGTGTACCTTGGGGCACGGAGTCGCCAGAAGGAGGCGCTTGAGAACCTTCCTGACAACACGGTGGATGCAGGTGTGGTGATGGACCACAACAAGGGCAAGGTATGGAAAAATCGCCAATATGTCATTGCTTCATTCAGTCACACTTGCAAAACATCGCAAAGACAAAACAAAACAAAAAAGCAAAATGGACGGAAGGAAGGAAGGAAGGAAGAAAAGAAAGGGAGGAAGAAAGGAAAGGAAGGAAGAAGGACAGACAGCAAAGACTCAAGCAAGCAAGCAACAGAGAAAAAGAAAGAACAAGTAAAATATACAATAAATCAAATGAATTACGATCGAAACAGACTGAAGCTTTGACTTTACATAGCCTAAATGGGAATAGTTGTAAGCGAAGCGATGACACACAACCCATTTGGCAAACGTCTAATTAGGTCCTGTTAAGGAGACGACTCGATAATCTTTGAAAATTACAGAAAAACCCTATGTGCTCTATCTTTGCAGGAGACACACAGATGGCTATGCAGGCCTTTGTCATGATAGAGAAATTCAGTGCTGGTTTCAGAAACTTTCCAGCAGATCACCTGGGAGAGAAAATAACACAGACACAAGGCCAGAGTCACCTGGTGTCATCACATGAAAAGTCGACATCACAGAAGCCTCCCTTCAACTGAGATCAGAGAATGTTCGCTGGCACTTACTATGAATGTTAGGACATTAGAAGATTTAATTCCGAGATTGACACTTCTTAGAGAGTTATTCTAACTTTTCCAGGAAACCAGTTGTGAATAAGTACAATTTATAAGGGTTTGGCTGGAAGTTCAAGGCCAGCCCTGACACGCCACAGTGAATTCTGTGTTAGCCGGGCTACAGCCATTGCTACCTCGTACCCCCTCAAAAATTATGTATGTATATATATGTATGTATGTATGTATGTATGTATTTATGTATGCATAGATATACATATGTGTGTGTGTGTGTGTATGTTTCTGTGTTGATGGATACACATTTACATATGGCCTTAAACCTAATCCTACTGAGATATATATAAAATTTATATAATTCACATATAATTATATATATTTGTATATGTATGTATTATGTGTTATAAATAACGTGTAAAAATGTATAATACATGTAATTATATTTTATACATGTCATATATGTAAATATATAACATATATTTATATATAGCTAATATATGTATAAATTTCCATGTATATTCATATATGAACTCATACATTTACATATAAGTTTATATCTAATTAAAATATATATTCATATGTGTATATATTCTGGGTGAGCGGGCAGTAAAGAACACTGTTCCTCACCTCACGGAGTTCTCACTCTCTGCCAGGATCCTGCACCGACACCCGAGCTCACTTCAGAAAACCTGAGTCCCTCTCGTCATCAACAACAATGACAGGCGAGACAGTGGTCAAGTAATTGGACTCAGAGCCCCGGAAGATTTTTAAATCTCTCTACCTCAGTATTTCAAGCAGGGCCTTGGTCTCTAGGGGCCGGCTTCTAACTCCTCGAGGCCCTTTCCCATCAGCCCTCCACGATCTCCTTAGTTAGGCTGGGCCATTCCTAGGAAAAACACACTCTGTGACCTGTTTGTTCATTTTCAGACATCCCCCTTCGGTAGGCTCGTAACTCAGAGTGATGGCATGAAATGTAAGATATCGCTCCATTTCCAAAAGACCCTCCGCTCTCCGCCTGTCCCCTGGCTCATCAGTCCCAAACTCAGGCGGCCATTTGGAGCGTTTTTTGGAACGAGCAGATTCTCTAACCTCAGGTGACCGCGAAGCGTTCACCCGAGGTTAGAGAATCTGGAACGAGAAGGGCCAAGAGAAGGCCTGGGTGTTCAGGGTCTCTCTGTGTGGGAGTAAAACGGGGCTCATGACAAGCACCTGAGTCATCTGTTCTCATCT
>JAEOAD010001443.1:0-13726 GCA_036365145.1 Orientallactaga sibirica
ACTCATTCGGTTCTAGGAATCAGATGCTTTCCTACAAGAAGGTTGAGTGCAGCAAGTTCAAACTTTCCTTGTTAATGTAATCTGAAAAGATGCACGACTTAGTAGAATGGCCTCATTTCTAAAAGTTGTTTTAGAAAACAAACATCTTCATTACCGAACACTGTACTATGTGAAACGAAGGCTAGTTCGGTTCTAGGAATCAGTTGCTTTCCTATAAAAGAAGGTTGAGTGCAGAACGTTCAAACTTTCCTTGTTAATGTAATCTAAAAAAGATGGCCAAGTTAGTAGATTCGACTAATTTGTAAAAGTAGTTTGTTGAGAAAACAAACATCTTCATTGCCGAACATTGTACTGTGTGAAATAAGCTCATTCGGTTCCAGGAATCAGTTGCTTTTCCTACAAAGAAGGTTGAGTGTAGCAAGTTCAAACTTTCCTTGTTAATGTAATCTGAAAAGATGCACAACGTAGTAGATTGGCCTCATTTCTAAAGTAGTTTCTTTAGAAAAACATCTTCATTACTAAATCTGTACTGTGTGAAATAAGTTAATTCGCTCTAGGAATCAGTTTAATTTCTGAAGAAGGTTGAGTGCAGCAAGTTCAAACTTTCCTTGTTAATGTAATCTAAAAAAAGATGGCCAAGTTAGAAGATTCACCTCATTTGTAAAGTACTTTGTTGAGAAAGCAAACATCTTCATTGGTTTAACATTGTACTGTGTGAAATAAGCTCATTCGGATCTAGGAACCAGTTGCTTCCTACAAAAGAAGGTTGAGTGCAGCAAGTTCAAACTTTCCTTGTTAATGTAATCCAAAAAGATGGCCAAGTTAGTAGATTCGACTCATTTGTAAAGTAGTTTGTTGAGAAAACAAACATCTTCATTACCGAACATTGTACTGTGTGAAATAAGCTCATTTGGTTCTAGGAATCAGTTGCTTTCCTACAAGGAAGAAGGTTGAGTGTAGCAAGTTCAAACTTTCCTTGTTAATGCAATCAGAAAAGATGCACAACGTAGTAGATTGGCCTCATTTCTAAAGTAGTTTCTTTAGAAAACAAACATCTTCAGTACCGAACACTGTACTGTGTGAAATAAGTTAGTCGCGTCTAGGATTCAGTTTAATTTCTACAAAGAAGGTTGAGTGAAGCAAGTTCAAACTTTCCTTGTTAATGTAATCTAAAAAGATGCACAACTTAGTAGATTGGCCTCATTTCTAAAGTAGTTTGTTTAGAAAAACAAACATCTTCATTACCGAACACTGTACTATGTGAAATGAGCTAGTTCGATTCTAGGAATCACTTGCTTTCCCTACGAAGAAGGTTGAGTGCACCAAGTTCAAACTTTCCTACTTTGTGTAATCTAACAAGATGTACAAGTTATTGATGATCAGCCTCATTTCTAAAGTAGTTTCGTTAGAAAAGAAAACATCTTCAGTACCAAACACTGTACTGTGTGAGGAATAAGTTAATTCGCTTCTAGGAATCAGTTTAATTTCTACGAAGAAGGTTGAGTGCAGCAAGTTCAAACTTTCCTTGTTAATGTAATCTCAAAAGATGGCAAGTTAGAAGATTCGCCTCATTTGTAAAAAGTACTTTGTTGAGAAAACAAACATCTTCATTGTTTAACATTGTACTGTGTGAAATAAGCTCATTCGGATCTAGGAATCAGTTGCTTTCCTATAAAGAAGGTTGAGTGCAGCAAGTTCAAACATTCCTTGTTAATGTAATCTCAAAAGATGGCCAAGTTAGTAGATACGCCACATTTGTAAATTAGTTTCTTTAGAAAACAAACATCTTCATTGCCCAACATTGTACTGTGTGAAATAAGCTCACTCGGTTCTAGGAAACAGTTGCTTTCCTACGAAGAAGGTTGAGTGCAGCAAGTTCAAACTTTCCTTGTTAATGTAATCTGAAAAGATGCACAACGTAGTAGATTGGCCTCATTTCTAAAGTAGTTTCTTTAGAAAAGAATCATCTTCAGTACCGAACAGTGTACTGTGTGAAATAAGTTAATTCAATTCTACGAATCAGTTTAATTTCTACGAAGAAGGTTGAGTGCAGCAAGTTCAAACTTTCCTTGTTAATGTAATCTGAAAAGGTGCACAACTTAGTAGATTGGCCTCATTTCTAAAGTAGTTTGTTTAGAAAACAAACATCTTCATTACCGAACACTGTACTATGTGAAATGAGTTAGTTCGATTCTAGGAATCACTTGCTTTCCTACGAAGAAGGTTGAGTGCAGCAAGTTCAAACTTTCCTACTTTGCGTAATCTAACAAGATGTACAAGTTAGTGGATTCGCCTCATTTCTAAAGTAGTTTCTTTAGAAAAGAAACATCTTCAGTACCGAACACTGTACTGTGTAAAATAAGTTAATTCGCTTCTAGGAATCAGTTTAATTTCTACGTAGGAGGTTGAGTGCAGCACGTTCAAACTTTCCTTGTTAATGTAATCTCAAAAGATGGCCAAGTTAGAACACTCACTTCATTTGTAAAGTACTTTGTTGAGAAAACAAACATCTTCATTGCCGAACATTGTACTGTGTGAAATAAGCTCATTCGGTTCTGGGAATGAGTTGCTTTCCTACAAAGAAGGTTGAGTGCAGCAAGTTCAAACTTTCCTTGTTAAGGTAATCTGAAAAGATGCACAACTTAGTAGATTGGCCTCATTTCTAACGTAGATTGTTTAGAAAACAAACATCTTCATTACTGAACACTATACTATGTGAAATGAGCTAGTTCGATTCTAGGAATCACTTGCTATCCTACGAAGAAGGTTGAGTGCAGCAAGTTCAAACTTTCCTACTTTGTGGAATCTAAAAAGATGTACAAGTTATTGGATTCGACTCATTTCTAAAGTAGTTTCTTTAGAAAAGAAACATCTTCAGTACCGAACACTGTACTTTGTGAAATATGTTAATTCGCTTCTAGGAATCAGTTTCATTTCTACGAAGAAGGTTGAGTGCAGCAAGTTCAAACTTTCCTTGTTAATGTAATCTCAAGAGATGGCCAAGTTAGAAGATTCGCCTCATTTGTAAAGTACTTTGTTGAGAAAACAAACATCTTCATTGCCGAACATTGTACTGTGTGAAATAAGCTCATTCGGTTCTAGGAATCAGTTGCTTTCCTACAAAGAAGGTTGAGGGCAGCAAGTTCAAACTTTCCTTGTTAATGTAATCTGAAAAGATGAACAACTTAGTAGATTGGTCTCATTTCTAAAGTAGTTTGTTTAGAAAACAAACATCTTCATTACCGAACACTGTACTATGTGAAATGAGCTAGTTCGATTCTAGGAATCACTTGCTTTCCTACGATGATTGTTGAGTGCAGAAAGTTCAAACTTTCCTACTTTGTGTAATCCAGCAAGATGTACAAGTTAGTGGATTCGCCTCATTTCTAAAGTAGTTTCTTTAGAAAAGAAACATCTTCAGTACGAACACTGTACTGTGTGAAATAAGTTAATTAAGGTTCTAGGAATCAGTTTAATTTCTACGAAGAAGGTTGAGTGCAGCAAGTTCAAACTTTCCTTGTTAATGTAATCTCAAAAGATGTACAAGTAAGAAGATTCGCCTCATTTTGTAAAGTACTTTGTTGACCAAACAAACATCTTCATTGCCGAACATTGTACTTTGTGAAATAAGCTCATTCGGATCTAGGAATCAGTTGCTTTCCTACAAAGATGGTTGAGTGCAGCAAGTTCAAACTTTCCCTCTTAATGTAATCTAAAAAGATGGCCAAGTTAGTAGATTCACCTCATTTGTAAAGCACTTTGTTGAGAAAACAAACATCTTCATTGCCGAACATTGTATTGTGTGAAATAAGCTCATTCGGATCTAGGAATCAGTTGCTTTCCTACAAAGAAGGTTGAGTGCAGCAAGTTCAAACTTTCCTTGTTAATGTAACCTAAAAAGATGGCCAAGTTAGTAGTTTCGACTCATTTGTAAAGTAATTTGTTGAGAAAACAAACAACTTCATTGCCGAACATTGTACTGTGTGAAATAAGCTCATTCGGGTCTAGGAATCAGTTGCTTTCCTACAAAGAAGGTTGAGTGTAGCAAGTTCAAACTTTCCTTGTTAATGTAATCTGAAAAGGTGCACAGCGTAGTAGATTGGCCTCATTTCTAAAGTAGTTTCTTTAGAAAAGAAACATCTTCAGTACCGAACACTGTACTGTGTAAAATAAGTTAATTCGCTTCTAGGAATCAGTTTAATTTCTACAAAGATGGTTGAGTGCAACAAGTTCAAACTTTCCTTGTTAATGTAATCTCAAAAGATGGCCAAGTTAGAACATTCGCCTCATTTGTAAAGTACTTTGTTGAGAACACAAACATCTTCATTGCCGAACATTGTACTGTGTGAAATAAGCTCATTTGGTTCTAGGAATCAGTTGCTTTACTACAAAGAAGGTTGAGTGCAGCAACTTCAAACTTTCCTTGTTAATGTAATCTAAAAAGATGGCCAAGTTATTAGATTCGCCTCATTTGTAAAGTCATTTGTTGAGAAAACAAACATCTTCATTGCCGATCATTGTACGGTGTGAAATAAGCTAGTTCCATTCTAGGAATCACTTGCTTTCCTACGAAGAAGGTTGAGTGCAGGAAGTTCAAACTTTCCTATTTGTGTAATCTAACAAGATGTACAAGTTAGTGGATTCGCCTCATTTCTAAAGTACTTTCTTTAGAAAAGAAACATCTTCAGTACCGAACACTGTCCTGTGTGAAATAAGTTAATTCGCTTCTAGGAATCAGTTTAATTTCTACGAAGAATGTTGAGTGCAGCAAGTTCAAACTTTCCTTGTTAATGTAATGTAAAAAGATGGCCAAGTTAGAAGATTCGCCTCATTTGTAAAGTACTTTGTTGAGAAAACAAACATCTTCATTGCCGAACATTGTACTGTGTGAAATAAGCTCATTCGGTTCTAGGAATCAGTTGCTTTCCTACAAAGAAGGTTGAGTGCAGCAAGTTCAAACTTTCCTTGTTAATGTAATCTGAAAAGATGCACAACTTAGTAGATTGGCCTCATTTCTAAAGTAGTTAGTTTAGAAAACAAACACCTTCCTTACCGAACACTGTACTATGTGAAATGAGCTAGTTCGATTCTAGGAATCACTTGCTTTCCTACGAAGAAGGTTGAGGGCAGCAAGTTCAAACTTTCCTACTTTGTGTAATCTAACAGGATGTACAAGTTAGTGGATTCGCCTCATTTCTAAAGTAGTTTCTTTAGAAAAGAAACATCTTCAGTACCGAACACTGTACTGTGTGAAATAAGTTAATTCGCTTCTAGGTATCAGTTTAATTTCTACGAAGAAGGTTGAGTGCAGCAAGTTCAAACTTTCCTTGTTAATGTAATCTCAAAAGGTGGCCAAGTTAGAATATTCGCCTCATTTGTAAAGTACTTTGTTGAGAAAACAAACATCTTCATTGCCGAACATTGTACTGGGTGAAATAAGCTCATTCGGTTCTAGGAATCAGTTGCTTTCCAGCAAAGAAGGTTGAGTGCAGCAAGTTCAAACTTTCCTTGTTAATGTAATCTAAAAAGATGGCTAAGTTAGTAGATTCGACTCATTTTTAAAGTAGTTTGTTGAGAAAACAAACATCTTCATTTCCGAACATTGTACTGTGTGAAATAAGCTCATTCGGTTCTAGGAATCATTTGCTTTCCTACACAGAAGGTTGAGTGTAGCAACTTCAAACTTTCCTTGTTAATGTAATCTGAAAAGATGCACAAGGTAGTAGACTGTCCTCATTTCTAAAGTAGTTTCTTTAGAAAAGAAACATCTTCAGTTCGAACACTGTACTGTGAAATAAGTTAATTAGCTTCTAGAATCAGTTTAAATTCTCTGAAGAAGGTTGAGTGCAGCAAGTTCAAACTTTCCTTGTTAATGTAATCTGAAAAAGATGCACAACGTGGTAGATTGGCCTCATTTCTAAAGTAGTTTCTTTAGAAAAAGAAACATCTTCAGTACCGAACACTGTACTGTGTGAAATAAGTTAATTAAGCTTAGGAATCATTTTAATTTTCTGAAGAAGGTAGAGTGCAGCAAGTTCAAACTTTCCTTGTTAATGTAATCTCAAAAGATGGCCAAGTTAAAACATTCGCCTCATTTGTAAAGTACTTTGTTGAAAAACAAACATCTTCATTGCGAACATTGTACTGTGTGAAATAAGCTCATTCGGTTCTAGGAATCAGATGCTTTCTACAAGAAGGTTGAGTGCAGCAAGTTCAAACTTTCCTTGTTAATGTAATCTGAAAAGATGCAATGACTTAGTAGAATGGCCTCATTTCTAAAGTAGTTTGTTTAGAAAACAAACATCTTGATTACCGAACACTGTACTATGTGAAAGGAGCTAGTTTGGTTCTAGGAATCAGTTGCTTTCCTATAAAGAAGGTTGAGTGCAGAACGTTCAAACTTTCCTTGTTAATGTAATCTAAAAGATGGCTTAGTTAGTAGATTCGCCTAATTTGTAAAGTAGTTTGTTGAGAAAAACAAACATCTTCATTGCGAACATTGTACTGTGTGAAATAAGCTCATTCGGTTCCAGGAATCAGTTGCTTTCCTACAAAAGAAGGTTGAGTAGCAAGTTCAAACTTTCCTTGTTAATGTAATTTGAAATGATGCACAACGTAGTAGATTGGCCTCATTTCTAAAGTAGTTTCTTTAGAAAGAAACATCTTCATTATGAAATCTGTACTGTGTGAAATAAGTTAATTGGCTTCTAGGAATCAGTTTAATTTCTACGAAGAAGGTTGAGTGCAGCAAGTTCAAACTTTCCTTGTTAATGTAATCTAAAAAGATGGCCAAGTTAGAAGATTCGCCTCATTTGTAAAGTACTTTGTTGAGAAAACAAACATCTTCATTGCGAACATTGTACTGTGTGAAATAAGCTCATTCGGATCTAGGAACCAGTTGCTTCCTACAAAGAAGGTTGAGTGCAGCAAGTTCAAACTTTCCTTGTTAATGTAATCTAAAAAGATGGCCAAGTTAGTAGATTCGACTCATTTGTAAAGTAGTTTGTTGAGAAAACAAACATCTTCATTGCCGAACATTGTACTGTGTGAAATAAGCTCATTTGGTTCTAGGAATCAGTTGCTTTCCTACAAGGAAGGTTCAGTGTAGCAAGTTCAAACTTTCCTTGTTAATGCAATCAGAAAAGATGCACAACGTAGTAGATTGGCCTCATTTCTAAAGTAGTTCCTTTAGAAAACAAACATCTTCAGTACCGAACACTGTACTGTGTGAAATAAGTTAATTCGCTTCTAGGATTCAGTTTAATTTCTACGAAGAAGGTTGAGTGCATCAAGTTCAAACTTTCCTTGTTAATGTAATCTGAAAAGATGCACAACTTAGTAGATTGGCTCATTTCTAAAGTAGTTTGTTTAGAAAACAAACATCTTCATTACGAACACTGTACTATGTGAAATGAGCTAGTTCGATTCTAGGAATCACTTGCTTTCCTAATAAGAAGGTTGAGTGCAGCAAGTTCAAACTTTCCTACTTTCTGTAATCTAACAAGATGTACAAGTTAAGTGGATTCGACTCATTTCTAAAGTAGTTTCTTTAGAAAAGAAACATCTTCAGTACTTAACTGTGTACTGTGTCCAAATAAGTTAATTAACTTCTAGGAATCATTTTTAATTTCTAGGAAGAAGGTTGAGTGCAGCAAGTTCAAACTTTCCTTGTTAATGTAATCTAAAAAGATGGCCAAGTTAGTAGAACATTCGGCTCATTTGTAAAGTACTTTGTTGAGAAAACAAACATCTTCATTGCGAACATTGTACTGTGTGAAATAAGCTCATTCGGTTCTAGGAATCAGTTGCTTTCCTACAAAAGAAGGTTGAGTGCAGCAAGTTCAAACTTTCCTTGTTAATGTAATCTCAAAAAGAAGGCCAAGTTAGAACATTCGCCTCATTTCTAAAGTAGTTTGTTGAGAAAACAAACATCTTCATTGCGAACATTGTACTGTGTGAAATAAGCTCATTCGGTTCTAGGAATCAGTTGCTTTCCTACAAAAAAGGTTGAGTGCAGCAAGGTCAAACTTTCCTTGTTAATACAATCTGAAAAGAGGCACAAGTTAGAAGATTGGCCTCATTTCTAAAGTAGTTTCTTTAGAAAACAAACATCTTCAGTACCAAACACTGTACTGTGTGAAATAAGTTAATTGGTTCTAGGAATCAGTTGCTTTCCTACAAAGAAGGTTGAGTGCAGCAAGTTCAAACTTTCCTACTTTGTGTAATCTAACAAGATGTAAAAGTTAGTGGATTCGCCTCATTTCTAAAGTAGTTTCTTTAGAAAAGAAACATCTTCAGTACCGAACACTGTACTGTGTGAAATAAGTTAATTGTTCTAGGTATCAGTTTAATTTCCACGAAGAAGGTTGAGTGCAGCAAGTTCAAACTTTCCTTGTAATGTAATCTCAAAAGATGGCCAAGTTAAACATTCGCCTCATTTGTAAAGTACTTTGTTGAGAAAGCAAACATCTTCATTGCCTAACATTGTACTGTGTGAAATAAGCTCATTAGGTTCTAGGAATCAGTTGCTTTCCTACAAAGAAGGTTCAGTGAAGCAAGTTCAAACTTTCCTTGTTAATGTAATCTGAAAAGATGCACAAGTTAGTAGATTGGCCTCATTGCTAAAGTAGTTTGTTTAGAAAACAAATATCTTCATTGCCCGAACACTGTACCTTGTGAAATGAGCTATTTCGATTCTAGGAATCACTTTGCTTTCCGAAGAAGGTTGAGTGCAGCAAGTTCAAACTTTCCTAATTTGTGTAATCTAAAAAATGTACAAGTTAGTGGATTCGCCTCATTTCTAAAGTAGTTTCTTTAGAAAGAAACATCTCCAGTACGAACACTGTACTGTGTGAAATAAGGTAATTAAGCTTCTAGGAATCAGTTTAATTTCTCTGAGAAGAAGGTTGAGCGCAGCAAGTGCAAACTTTCCTTGTTAATGTAATCTAAAGGATGGCCAAGTTAGAAGATTTGCCTCATTTTTAATGTACTTTGTTGGAAAACAAACATCTTCATTGCGAACATTGTACTGTGTGAAATAAGCTCATTCAGTTCTAGGAATCAGTTGCTTTCCTACAAAGAAGGTTGAGTGCAGCAAGTTCACTTTCCTTGTTAATGTAGTCTGAAAAGATGCACAACTTAGTAGATTGGCCTCATTTCTAAAGTAGTTTGTTTAGAAAAAAAACATCTTCATTGTAACACTGTACTAACTGAAATGAGCTAGTTCAATTCTAGGAATCACTTGCTTTCCTACAAAGAAGGTTGAGTGCAGCAAGTTCAAACTTTCCTACTTTGTGTAATCTAACAAGATGTACAAGTTAGTGGATTCGCCTCATTTCTAAAGTAGTTTCTTTAGAACAGAAACATCTTCAGTACCGAACACTGTAGTGTCTGAAATAAGTTAATTCGCTTCTAGGAATCAGTTTAATTTCTACGAAGAAGTTTTAGTGCAGCAAGTTTAAAATTTCCTTGTTAATGCAATCTAAAAAGATGGCCAAGTTAGTAGATTCGACTCATTTGTAAAGTACTTTGTTGAGAAAACATACATCTTCATTGCCGAACATTGTACTGTGTGAAATAAGATCATTCGGTTCTCGGAATCAGTTGCTTTCCTAAGAAGAAGGTTGAGTGCAGCAAGTTCAAACTTTCCTACTTTGTGTAATCTAACAAGATATACAAGTTAGTGGATTCGCCTCATTCCTAAAGTAGTTTCTTTATAAAAGAAACATCTTCAGTACCGAACACTGTACTATGTGAAATAAGCTAGTTCGATTCTAGGAATCACTTGCTTTCCTACGACGAAGGTTGAGTGCAGCAAGTTCAAACTTTCCTACTTTGTGTAATCTAACAAGATGTACAAGTTAGTGGATTCGCCTCATTTCTAAAGTAGTTTCTTTAGAAAAGAAACATCTTCAGTACCGAACACTGTACTGTGTGAAATAAGTTAATAAGCTTCTAGGAATCAGTTTAATTTCTACGAAGAAGGTTGAGTGCAGCAAGTTTAAAATTTCCTTGTTAATGCAATCTAAAAAGATGACCAAGTTAGTAGATTCGACTCATTTGTAAAGTACTTTGTTGAGAAAACATACATCTTCATTGCCGAACATTGTACTGTGTGAAATAAGCTCATTTGGTTCTAGGAATCAGTTGCTTTCCTACAAAGAAAGTTGAGTGCAGCAAGTTCAAACTTTCCTTGTTAATGTAATCTCAAAAGATGGCCAAGTTCGTAGATTCGCCTCATTTGTAACGTAGTTTGTTAAGAAAACAAACATCTTCATTTCCGAACATTGTACTGTGTGAAATAAGATCATTCGGTTCTCGGAATCAGTTGCTTTCCTACAAAGAAGGTTGAGTGCAGCAAGTTCAAACTTTCCTTGTTAATGTAATCTGAGAAGATGCACAACTTAGTAGATTGGCCTCATTTCTAAAGTAGTTCGTTTAGAAAACAAACATCTTCATTACCGAACACTGTACTATGTGAAATGAGCAAGTTCGATTCTGGGAATCACTTGCTTTCCTACGAAGAAGGTCGAGTGCAGCAAGTTCAAACTTTCCTACTACGTGTAATCTAACAAGATGTACAAGTTAGTGGATTCGCCTCATTTCTAAAGTAGTTTCTTTAGAAAAGAAACATCTTCAGTACCGAACACTGTACTGTGTGAAATAAGTTAATTCGCTTCTAGGAATCAGTTTAATTTTCATGAAGAAGGTTGAGTGCAGCAAGTTCAAACTTTCCTTGTTAATGTGATCTAAAAAGATGGCCATGTTAGAAGATTCGCCTCATTTGTAAAGTACTTTGTTGAGAAAAGAAACATCTTCATTGCCGAACATTGTACTGTGTGAAATATGCTCATTCGGTTCTAGGAATCAGTTGCTTTCCTACAAAGAAGGTTGAGTGCAGCAAGTTCAAACTTTCCTTGTTAATGTAATCTGAAAAGATGCACAACTTAGTAGATTGGCCTCATTTCTAAAGTAGTTTGTTTAGAAAACAAACATGTTCATTACCGAACATTGTACTATGTGAAATGAGGTAGTTCGATTCTAGGAATCACTTGCTTTCCTACGAAGAAGGTTGAATGCAGAAAGTTCAAACTTTCCTACTTTGTGTAATCTAACATGATGTACAAGTCAGTGGATTCGCCTCATTTCTAAAGTAGTTTCTTTAGAAAAGAAACATCTTCAGTACCGAACACTGTACTGTGTGAAATAAGTTAATTCGCTTCTAGGAATCAGTTTAATTTCTACAAAGAAGGTTGAGTACAGCAAGTTCAAACTTTCCTTGTTAATATAATCTAAAAAGATGGCCAAGTTAGAAGATTCACCTCATTAGTAAAGTACTTTGTTGAGAAAACAAACATCTTCATTGGCGAACATTGTACTGTGTGAAATAAGCTCATTCGGTTCTAGGAATCAGTTGCTTTCTTACAAAGAAGGCTGAGTGCAGCAAGTTCACACTTTCCGTGTGAATGTAATCTGAAAAGATGCACCATTTCGTAGATTGCCCTCATTTCTAAAGTAGTTTGTTTAGAAAACAAACATCTTTGTTTAGAAACAAACATCTTCATTACAAACAGGTTGTACTATGTGAAATGAGCTAGTTCGATTCTAAGAATCACTTGCTTTCCTACGAAGAAGGATGAGTGCAGCAAGTTCAAACTTTCCTACTTTGTGTAATCTAACAAGATGTACAAGTTAGTGGATTCGCCTCATTCTAAAGTAGTTTCTTTAGAAAAAACATCTTCAGTACCTAACACTGTACTGTGTGAAATAAGTTAATTAAGCTTCTAGGAATCAGTTTAATTTCTCTGAAGAAAGTTGAGTGCAGCAAGTTCAAACTTTCCTTGTTAATGTAATCTAAAAAAAAGATGGCCTCATTTGCAAAGAATTTGTTGAAAAACAAACATCTTATTGGCGAACATTGCCCTCATTTGCAATGTAGTTTGTTGAGAAAACAAACATCTTCATTGGCGAACATTGTACTGTGTGAAATAAGCTCATTCGTTTCTAGGAATCAGTTGCTTTCCTACAAAAAGAAGGTTGAGTGCAGCAAGTTCAAACTTTCCTTGTTAATGTAATCTAACAAATGTACAAGTTAGTAGATTGGCCTCATTTTCTAAAGTAGTTTGTTTAGAAAACAAACATCTTCATTACCGAACACTGTACTATGTGAAATGAGCTAGTTCGATTCTAGAATCACTTGCTTTCCTACAAAGATGGTTGAGTGCAGCAAGTTCAAACTTTCCTACTTTGTGTAATCTAACAAGATGTACAAGTTAGTGGATTCGCCTCATTTCTAAAGTAGTTTCTTTAGAAAAGAAACATCTTCATTGCCGAACATTGTACTGTGTGAAATAAGTTAATTCGGTTCTAGGAATCAGTTTAATTTCTACAAAGAAGGTTGAGTGCAGCAAGTTCAAACTTTCCTAGTTAATGTAATCTAAAAAGATGTACAAGTTAGTAGATTCGCCTCATTTTCTAAAGTAGTTTCTTGAGAAAACAAACATCTTCATTGCAGACATTGTACTGTGTGAAATAAGCTAATTCGGTTCTAGGAATCACTTGCTTTCTACAAAGAAGGTTGAGTGCAGCAAGTTCAAACTTTCCTTGATAATGTAATCTAACAAGATGTACAAGTTAGTAGATTGGCCTCATTTCTAAAGTAGTTTCTTGAGAAAACAAACATCTTCATTGCTGGAACATTGTACTGTGTGAAATAAGCTAGTTCGGTTCTAGGAATCACTTGCTTTCCTACAAAGAAGGTTGAGTGCAGCAAAGTTGAAACTTTCCTAGTTTGTGTAATCTAACAAGATGTACAAGTTAGTGGATTCGCCTCATTTCTAAAGTAGTTTCTTTGAAAACAAACATCTTCATTACCGAACATTGTACTGTGTGAAATAAGTTAATTCGGTTATAGGAATCAGTTTAATTTCCTACGAAGAAGGTTGAGTGCAGCAAGTTCAAACTTTCCTTGTTAATGTAATCTAAAAAGATGTACAAGTTAGTAGATTCGCCTCATTTGTAAAGTAGTTTCTTGAAAACAAACATCTTCATTGCGAACATTGTACTGTGTGAAATAAGCTCATTCTTTTCTAGGAATCAGTTGCTTTCCTACAAAAGAAGGTTGAGTGCAGCAAGTTCAAACTTTCCTTGTTAATGTAATCTGAAAAGATGCACAACGTAGTAGATTGGCCTCATTTCTAAAATAGTTTGTTTAGAAAACAAACATCTTCATTACGAACACTGTACTATGTGAAATGAGCTAGTTAGATTCTAGGAATCACTTGCTTTCCTACGAAGAAGGTTGAGTGCAGCAAGTTCAAACTTTCCTACTTTGTGTAATCTAACAAGATGTACAAGTTAGTGGATTTGCCTCATTTCTAATGTAGTTTCTTTAGAAAGAAACATCTTCAGTACCATTACACTGTACTGTGTGAAATAAGTTAATTCCCTTCTAGGAATCAGTTTAATTTCTACGAAGAAGGTTGGTTGAGTCGGCAAGTTCAAACTTTCCTTGTTAATGTAATCTAAAAAGATCGCAAAGTTAGTAGATTCGCCTCATTTTGTATAGTAGTTTGTTGAAAACAAACATCTTCATTTACCGAACATTGTACTGTGTCAAATAAGCTCATTCGGTTCTAGGAATCAATTGCTTTCCTACAAAAGAGGTTGAGTGCAGCAAGTTCAAACTTTTCCTTATTAATGTAATCTGAAAGATGCAGTACGTAGT